>CM033037.1:1367500-1389397 GCA_019207045.1 Branchiostoma floridae x Branchiostoma belcheri | reverse complement strand
AACTTGTAAGCCACTTTGCAGATTTTAAGAGCACTATATTAAGAGTCATAATACCAAATTGCTACTAGATGTAAAGTACTGTAATTTTTAAAACATCAATTGAAAGAGCAGATTTTCATATTTTCCCCAGGCATGTTATATCATCATAAAATCATGTACTATGTTTTAGAATTAATGTTCAAGTCATGTATACATTATTGCACCGTACATAACTTGAATATCGTTTTAAAGATTATTGCCTCTTCGTGAAGAATTTGTGAGAAATTCCAAATTTCTAGAGAGTTTCTCCAATTGCAAAGCAACCAGTGTTCCATAACAGTCATTTCCAAGGACAACCGAAAACAGGTCGAAACACGACTAATTAAAAACTTTGGTTCCACCCCACACAATCTCATGAGCTTTAATTAACAGAGCATCCCCCAGACAACCCCACTGTGCTTCTGGTATGTTAGTCTTTACTTGGCCTCCTAGTGTGACAAACACTCAAACCTCTGGTCACCTTTGGTTTCTCTTCAAGCTGGGGTCAGGTTTCTTTTTTTTTTCTCTTTTATGTATTTGTGTCAGGTTTTCTATTTTGTCATTTTCCTTATCCTACAGCCAAACAGAACAGAAAAGCTGAAAAAAAATTTAAAATATTATGATGACAACTCCAAAAAAGACGTCAAAAAGTATGCCGGCCAGCGTCCAACATCTGCTTGAACAGTAAAATAACGTAACCTTTGATTTTGTTATCAGTAACGTTACCAAACAGATTAGAGCAATGCTTGTCTATTGTGTCAAGTTGGTTTGGACTTTGCAATATTAATGCTGATTCAGCCCCCCACAAACACTGCAGGAGTACTTCTTACCGTGGGGGTGGGAATCAGGCACTGCAGGGACCAACCAAATGGTTTAAATATTTGTACAGAGGCTGAGTCACTTGTTCTGGAACTTTCTGAGTTGCATTGATGAAATGTAATATACATGATTGTACTTCTTGTGGAACTAGTGAATAAAGTGTGGTCAAAGATTTGTCCCAAAACTAACTTCTGACTTGTTCTGGAACTTTCTGACAGGTTCATACAAGTAACTTTAGTTACTGTAGTCTTACGTGAAATGTACTATAGTATACTTCTTGTGGAACTATAGAAGTGAATAAAATCTGGTCAAATTGCAAAGCCATCAAGAAGGCAAGGATTCAACTATTAAAATATTGACATGTCCAAAAACTACATGTTAGTCACTTGTTCTGGAACTTTCTGACAGGTTCATACGTAACATGTAATATTACACACTTTAAATGTAATATACTTCTTGAGGAACTATTGAATGAAATGTGGTCAAATTTCAATGCAATCATGAAGTCAGTGCTACATGTACACTATAAACCTTAACTGGGTTTAATCTTTTATTTTTTATTTATTTATTCACATATTTTGCGAGTATGAGGCGGAAAGCACAAATTGCTTATATTAAGCCTTCTACTCAAGAAACATACGCATAAAACAAGAATAGTAAACGACATTACATACATAAGTACAAAATGGATAACAGAAAAATAAATTTAAACAAGACAAGTTGGTGCTGAATCAATTAGGAGAACCTGCCTGTACAATGGATATAGGTAATGACAAGATCAAAATGTTACAGTTCTGTTGATGTGAGAGAGATGTTGATCCTGATAACAGTAAAGTACTTAAAGTAGTGTCGTTGAGGTGCTTTAGGTCTACTATAATATTTGAGACAGCCGATAACAAAGAACTTCTTTGGCTAGTATAGAGTGTGCAGTGTAGTAGATAATGTTCGGTTGTTTCACAATGATAGCCGCATTTACATGTAGGATAATCAATACAATGGTGTTGAAATAGATGGTAGTTTAACTGACTGAAGTTTAGACGGAGCCTTGTAAGATGAACTGCGGAACGACCTTGGCCATAAGAGAAATGGGAGTATTTTGTCGGCTTGTTGAATAGTGAGTCCAGCTCTTTTTTGAAAGTGTTGATCGAAAGGACGGCTTTAGCATTCGTAGGCAGTTCATTCCACAAGTGAACAGTTGAAGGTAGGAAGGATCTTTTATACTTTTCAGTTTTACAGGCAATGGAAGTAAGGTTTTGGTTTGCGCGAAGGTTGTAAGGGACCGTATCACAGATACGTGGAGGGATAATATTATGTAAGTACAGTGGTGCGAGACCATTCATAATTTTCCAAAACTGAATCAACTGGTGCTTTTTCCTTCTGTCCGCTAGTGTGTCCCATGCAACCTCGGCTAACAAGCTCTCATGTTTAGTGCCTCTCATGGCTCCGGTACAAACTCGTGCCGCGGCCATCTGGACAGACTCAAGAAGATCACAATCTTTGCCGAGAAGGCCACACCAAACAATGTCAGCATATTCAAGTAATGGACGAATCATAGTGACATACAGAGTTTCTAATGTTCCCCGAGGAACAAAATATGATATCCTCTTCAGAAGATTGATTCGCTTCATTGCCTTGGTAATCAATGTAGACACGTGATATGACCAGGACAAGTCACGTTTCAAGTTTAAGCCCAAATGCTTGTGAGAGTCAACTTCCTTAAGCACAGCTCCTTTAAACACTAATGGTGGGTGATAGACTTTGACCCTTTTCATGGAGAATGTCATCAGTTCAGTTTTAAGGGGATTAAAAGTTACCAGCCACTGGTCCGACCATTCACCCACCATTCTAAGATCATGGTTCAATCTATTTGCTGAGACGAGCGGATCCAAAACTACTTCCACAAGAGACGTGTCATCAGCAAAAAGATTGGCATCAGTTTGCAAGTTGTCCACTAAATCGTTGATAAAAACTAGGAAAAGGAGTGGGCCCAAAAGCGACCCCTGTGGGACACCTGCGTCAATCGGTAGCCAGTCGGAACATGCCCCATTAATGACAACTCTCTGCTTCCGATTTGTGAGATAAGATTGTATCCAGTTTTAATCTTACTATGATCATACCACAGTATATAAAAAGGATATTTGAATACAGCTCACTTTACATGCCAACACTTAACTTTGAATACAATTAATAGTATTAACTGAATCTTAGAACCCTCAATCACAAGATTAGTTCCACTGTTCAATGGCGCCACCTAGCAGCTTCAATACCAACTGCACCCACTAAATGTGACCTCGTTGGTAAGGAACCTCTGGCACTCACGAAGCTTAAATGCCTGAAGTTTCAACAGAAAGAAGTCTTGTGTGCCCACATCTTTTTTAGATGGTTTTTCATAGCACATTCAAGTCTTTATACCAAGTCCTGTAGATGCCCAGATCTTTTTCAAGTTACAAGTATTGCGTAAGAATGCGGCTGGGAATCATTAAATGTTACCATCAAGAAAAACATACGAATTTCACTGAACATACATACAAAGATCAACATTGCAAAAACATCTAACTACATTGTATTTAATAAAAGGATGCAAAATGTGTTGTTGTTTTTTGCATTAACTTAATTATGTTTGAATGTGAGCACAATCTGGTAGAAGAATCGAGCTACAAAGTGTTATACTTTCCTCACCTCTATGACCCCTAACTATTACATGTAATTAATAAAAGGATGCAAAATGTGTAACAGTTGTTGTTTTTGTTATTTTTTTGGATATCTTTATTTCCATCTGTATGTGAGCACAATCTGGTAGAAGACGTCACCCTACAAAGTGTTACACTTTCCCCACCTCTATGACTCCTGTGTCAGCGATCCACTGGGACACTAGTCTCTGCACTATAGGGTACACCTGCTGCAGTACCAACAGAACCTGCAAGAGGGCACACATAACAGTCAACAGGGTGGTAGAAAAACTACCCATGACATCTACATTGTACTCCAGGCTATCTTTATTCTTCCAGTATCAGGAAACACAGCGTTGGCAGACATTTTACAAAAAGAAATTTCAAGAAATTTTAATCAGGCAAGGTTTACTAACTGAAGGCTGTTGAACATCAATTGAAAAGGCTGTCTTTTTTCCTTGGAAATGATTTTGTCATAGCCTGTTTGTTTCCTCAATAAAATCATAGTATTTATGATGACCTACAATGAATATGATGGTGCCAACAGCAAAACATTCTACATACATGAACAAATACATTTTACTTAGCACATTATTTCAACAGTGAAAAGTCTTCTTTTCGGATTTCTGTCCAGAAACATCTCTACTCCACAGATTTAGTGTATGGTAGGGCCAGGTCCAGGTCCGGTTCAGGTCCAAAGGATCAGGTCCCGGTCCGGACCTGAACCTGATGCAGTATGACTCATACCAATGGTTAATTTCACTATAGAGAAATCTGTTTGGTGGAGTATTAGACTCACACTGGCATTTTAAAATCATACAACGCTAACTGCACATGTACGATTGGCTGTAAACCTTGGTAGAAAGTATAAACTTTACTCTACTTCCCTCCTGTTATTTTCTTCCACCTGCAAGCGCGAAAACGTGTGAAAGCCTGATAAAATAATCTGTTAATTTTCTAATCGGTCCAACATCCGGTCCACCTAATTTTTTCAGGTCCGACTTTTCTGGACCGGTCCAATAAGAAAAAACGGCTTTGTACCGGTACGCTGTACTGATACCCAGCCCTAGTGTACGACTTACCGGTTGTGGTTCGTCGGCGCGAGGTTTCGGCTGTCTTTTCTCCGCTTCCTCACTCTCAGGTCTCCTGATGTCCAGCGCTGAGAACAGCATCGACAGCATGTTCAGCTTCTGCACAACGATCGCTTTACTGGACGCTGAGGGCTGGAGGTAAACAAACAAACAAACAAATAAACAAACATCAGAATGGATAGCATGTTCAGTTTCTGCACAACGATCGCTTTACTGGAGGCTGAGGGCTGGAAGTAAACAAACAAACAAATAAATAAACAGATAAACATCAGGAACAACAGCATCGACAGCATGTTCAGCTTCTGCACAACGATCGCTTTACTGGAGGCTGAGGGCTGTAAGAAAAACAAATACAAGACTGTAAGACATTGTCGTTCTTAATGGTGTCATATCATTTGTATACTATGCTCTATAAGGTTGCAGTCACATACATGTACATCGTGAGATCGTTCTACAATTGCTATAACTTTGGACATCTTTTTGGACTTTTGGGACATGTGTGCTGCAAAGTTCAGCTGTCTTGCTACACAAAAGGCTGTGAGTCTTAGATCCTTGTCTGAAATTGGTTCTGTTACAGCCTGATTGAAAGTCAAACAGCATCACGATCACACAACGTAATATATGGACATGCTCTTAGTCCCTGACAACTATTCCATGTGGAAGACTATGTGAAAATCCCAAGGCAGGAAAAATTGTATGACGATCGCATGATGTAAAAAAACTGTGACAATGCCATTACTTCCTGACAACTGTCCCATGTAGGGGTGGGTACTGTCGTACCGTACAGAAAATTCAGGTCCAGGTCCGGTTCAGGTCCAGAGGATCAGGTCCAGGTCCGGACCTGAACCTGGACCTGATGCAGTATGACTCATACCAATTGTCCATTTTACTACAAAGAAATCTATTTGGTGGAGTATTAGACTCACACTGGCGTTTTAAAATCTTACAATGCTAATTGCACCTGTACGATTGGCTGTAAAACTTTGTAGAAATGTAAATAAGGCTTACTCTATTTCACTCTTGTTATTTTCTTCCACCTGCAAGCGCCAAAACGTGTGAATGCCTGATAAAATAATCTGTTAATTTTCTAACCTGTCCAACATCCGGTTCACCTAATTTTTTCAGGTCCGGTTTTTCTGCACCGGTCCAAAAAGAAAAAAACGGTTTTGTACCGGTACGCTGTACCGATACCCAGCCCTAGCCCCATGTGGAAGGCTGATAAAGTATCCAGGTATGGAGGTAAAATTACAAGCGACCATGAACAAACCAACCTGTTCGTTGAGCGATGCCTCTAGCTGCTGCACGTGCGGCCCCAGGATGGCGTGTAGATAGTTGAGGATGTCCTGTACAGGTAACACTGACAACAGACTGCCCACGGCGTGCATCAGCCGGATACTGTCTTTGGCCTGGTTCAGAAATGAAGAATGGAGTAAAGTTAGGACAAAGCATATACTAACCCACCGCATTCACTTGTCTTGTTCCCTGCACCCACAAATCAGTTGTTTAACATGTTCCTTTGTGTTTTTGCCTTTATTTTCCCTATGTTTTAGGCACCATCACCTGTAACTAACAAAGCATGCGCATTGCTATTAATCCCCGTCAAGGGGGCTGAGCAGTAAAAAATAGAAGAAGAATCAGTTGTCCTCAATTGAAGTGTAGCATGATGCCTTTTCAAGTAACTAGCAGGGTTGGAGAAGTCCACTAGCCCTATTTATATATTGTTCAGGGCAAGTGAATGTGCTGATCGGGCAAGTGCGTACACTACTTACCTGATAAGGCAAGTTACATTTTTCCATTGAGTGAGATTCTGATATAATTGTCACTTTTTACAGTCATGATATCAAGCAATGGTCAAAATAGGGGCAATAATAAGAATTCCATTGCTGATGAATGATGAAATAAGAACGTGTTGCTTACCTTCATTACATTTCCTGTCAATGCATTCTGAAACAGATCAAAGAAACATTAATACAAGTTGTATATATTGGTACAACTATAACAAAGAGACTCATAAGTTACTGCTTCAAAATTCCTTAAAGACAGTACCTGGCAGGCTGACAAGACGTCGTTAGCGTAGGGCTGCATGTTCTTGGCACATTCTTGAGCCACATCCTTCAAGGTCAGAGTGGATGACAAGGTCAAGTCGGGGTTACTGAACCCAGACAGGATGAGGGGAATCAGGCCGCCGAGCAGCTCAGGATGGCTGTTTAACCACTCAGCATACGCTCCTGGGGACATTCAAGCAAACAATTTGTAATTTCTTTTTGAATGGGCCAAAGCAACTACTTGTGCTCTCTCATCGCAGCCAGTGGCTGAACTGTGACATCAGCTTACAATAGGTGGGGCCAAATTGCCAGTGTCTGGAGTGAGCTGCCATTCAGCGCCACTCAGGTGACCTGAACACGACAGTAATTGCCTAAGGTGCGGCCATGGGACTGTAAGGTTGAACAACTCACAAGGAAAGAACGAATAATTCTTTTCAATTAGTGTGGTGGGATTTTCAATATATGTTCAAGATGTGGCTCTCCTCAAACACGGGACCTGCATTAAACATCCTACCTGGGAATAACCAAACATTAATAGACTGTTACATTGTAAGATGCTAAGCATCGTAGCCACAGGGAACTACAAACTAACAAATCATGTTCAGTTTCTATTTGTCTTTGCGTTTTCGTTTGTTTCCTTTTCCTAACTCAAGTCCAAGGACTCATCAAGTGTACATCTTTCAGTTCTAATGTTATGTATGAATTTCGAATCATTTCTTCAAGATTTAGTCTTCATGAATTGCGATACTGGTATAGACTATATTCTTTATATTTTTCTGTGAGCATAGGATCCATTAAAAAGATATTATGTACATGTATTTGCATGCTTTATGGAAAAATGCAGTTTGTACCACCAACCTATTGTGTATAGAGTAGTCTCTGCCAGCCTGACATGTGTGATGGGGACTTTAGGGATGAGGTTGAACATGTTGAGGATACACTGGTCACTGCACTCCTCTGGGTCCACACTCTCTCCGATGGACAGGAACGCATGCAGGCAGCCTTCTGTAGGCTGGACAACACGGAAACATTAGGGTTAAACATCGTCTACACTCTCTCCTATGGACAGGAACGCATGCAGACAGCCTTCTGTAGGCTGGACAACACGGAAACATTAGGGTTAAACATCGTCTACACTCTCTCCTATGGACAGGAACGCATGCAGGCAGCCTTCTGTAGGCTGGACAACACGGAAACATTAGGGTTAAACATCGTCTACACTCTCTCCTATGGACAGGAACGCATGCAGGCAGCCTTCTGTAGGCTGGACAACATGGAAACATTAGGGTTAAACATCGTCTACACTCTCTCCTATGGACAGGAACGCATGCAGGCAGCCTTCTGTAGGCTGGACAACACGGAAACATTAGGGTTAAACATCGTCTACACTCTCTCCTATGGACAGGAACGCATGCAGGCAGCCTTCTGTAGGCTGGACAACACGGAAACATTAGGGTTAAACATCGTCTACACTCTCTCCTATGGACAGGAACGCATGCAGGCAGCCTTCTGTAGGCTGGACAACATGGAAACATTAGGGTTAAACATCGTCTACACTCTCTCCTATGGACAGGAACGCATGCAGACAGCCTTCTGTAGGCTGGACAACACGGAAACATTAGGGTTAAACATCGTCTACACTCTCTCCTATGGACAGGAACGCATGCAGGCAGCCTTCTGTAGGCTGGACAACACGGAAACATTAGGGTTAAACATCGTCTACACTCTCTCCTATGGACAGGAACGCATGCAGGCAGCCTTCTGTAGGCTGGACAACAGGGGAAACATTAGGGTTAAACATCATCTACACTCTCTCCTATGGACAGGAACGCATGCAGGCAGCCTTCTGTAGGCTGGGACAAAGAAAGAAAAGCCAAAAAGTAGTTACTCAAGCAACTGGATATGGTTTTGAAACGGTCAGACGTTTCGGACAGAATCCACTATCCTTCGTCAGTGACACTGAAGAGATCAGGAAGAAACAGGTCTTTTATACTCTAACTATGAATGAAGACAATTTCAGATGTCCAATAGGAAAGGTTGTAAGACGTTGGAAAGAAAGAAAAGGTTACATCATTAGTTTTTGGATAATGGGGATAAATCAGTTTTCCACTTTGTTGTTTATATTAAGAGCTTGACATTCAGTCTGAGCACACCATTGGCTTGGCCTGGATTGGAACCTCTCTTGTAACCCTGGCGGTGGTGGAAGGATAATGTTTGCATCCACCTTCCAATACCATGCCCTGGATACAGTGGATAACAACCCACTGTTTTTACGGCCTTAAAAAAGGCTAAGGTACTACATCTATATTTTACGGTTACACTATTGTATTAGACTCCCATGAGAAGTCAAGGTCTCCTACCTGCCAGGTCTCCTCCTGCTGTTTGGAGTCCTGCTGCAGGATGGTGCTCAGCATGGCGAACAGGAAGTTCAGCAGAGAGTCTCGCAACAGGTTAAAGGCATAAACCTGGAGGGAAGGGACAAAGGTGTGATTCACTATGGCAGAGATTTGCAATGATCAAATTCTGTGGATCTTTTGGCAAAAGCTCTACCCCAGTGTTGGACACAGCTGAGACATCTAGTAAGGGATTGCATTGATCATTTTGAATGGTGACGTAAACCTGGAGGCTCTATGTATGAGAGAGCTTCAAGCATTAGCCTTAAGGGCCAAATCTGCATGTCCCAAAACTTTTACAGGAAAAGAGCAACCGGTGCTTTTGGCTAAAAACATGAGCCGTCGCAAATCCACATTGCATTACTACAAACTACTAAATCACTTGAAAAAGCATCATGCTGACTTCACCTCACTTGAGAATGACTGCTTTACCTTACTTATAAAAAGTTATGCCAAGCCTGACAGGAGATGAACCAGTGTGTTTGTATGTAACAGAACTCTTCTTCCTTTTCTCAATGTCCATCTGCAATACTTGCAGTCAAGAAGATACCATACAAACAAACAAGCAAACAAACTGTAAGACAGAACACGTACTCTTGTGTCTGCGATGTCCTGCCTGTAACAGGAAATTTGCTCCCTTTCCTCTGCCGTCCACAAGGCATACTCAGATTCAGGCAGATGTCATAGCAAACAAACAAACAAACAAACACAGAAGACATACCAGTGTGTCAGCGATGTCCTGCCTGTAACAGCGAAACTGCTCCTTCTCCTCTGCAGTCCACAAGGCATACTCAGAGTCAGGCAGATATTTTACCATGTAAAGAAAAAAACAAACAAACAAAAAGAAGACGTACCAGTGTGTCAGCAATGTCCTGCCTGTAACAGCAAAACTGTTCCTTCTCCTCTGCTGTCCATGAGGCATACTTAGAGTCGGAAGGGTCTTTAACCAAACAAACAAACAAACAAACAAAAAGAAGACATACCAGTGTATCAGCGATGTCCTGCCTGTAACAGCGAAACTGTTCTTTCTCCTCTGCGGTCCATGAGGCGTACTCAGAGTCTGGCGGGTACTGCACCTTAATCAGCATGATTTCCACCAGGTTCATGTACAGGGGGATGAAGTACCCACAGTGTTCCTGGAAAACCTGGGGCTCTGAGGCTATCATGTCATCCTGGGGATAGAAGGAAGGAATGAGTGAGTGAAGGGATGAAGTACGCACAGTGTTCCTGGAACACCTGGGGCTCTGAGGCTATCATGTCATCCTAGGGATAGAAGGAACGAATGAATGAGTGAGTGAAGGGATGAAGTACGCACAGTGTTCCTGGAACACCTGGGGCTCTGAGGCGATCATGTCATCCTGGGGATAGAAGGAAGGAATGAGTGAGTGAAGGGATGAAGTACGCACAGTGTTCCTGGAAAACCTGGGGCTCCGAGGCTATCATGTCATCCTGGGGATAGAAGGAATGAATGAGTGAGTGAAGGGATGAAGTACGCACAGTGTTCCTGGAAAACCTGGGGCTCTGAGGCTATCATGTCATCCTGGGGATAGAAGGAAGGAATGAGTGAGTGAGTGAAGGGATGAAGTACGCACAGTGTTCCTGGAACACCTGCTGCTCTGAGGCTATCATGTCATCCTGGGGAGAGAAGGAAGGAATGAGTGAGTGAAGGGATGAAGTAGGCACAGTGTTCCTGGAACACCTGGGGCTCCGAGGCTATCATGTCATCCTGGGGATAGAAGGAACGAATGAATGAGTGAGTGAAGGGATGAAGTACGCACAGTGTTCCTGGAAAACCTGGGGCTCCGAGGCTATCATGTCATCCTGGGGATAGAAGGAAGGAATGAGTGAGTGAAGGGATGAAGTACCCACAGTGTTCCTGGAAAACCTGGGGCTCCGAGGCTATCATGTCATCCTGGGGATAGAAGGAAGGAATGAGTGAGTGAAGGGATGAAGTACGCACAGTGTTCCTGGAAAACCTGGGGCTCTGAGGCTATCATGTCATCCTGGGGATAGAAGGAAGGAATGAGTGAGTGAAGGGATGAAGCATGCACAGTGTTCCTGGAAAACCTGGGGCTCCGAGGCTATCATGTCATCCTGGGGATACTAAATGTATAAGGAACGAATGAGTGAATGAAGAAAGCACAGTGAACACTGACAATTTTCAGCCAGCAAGCTACATCTCTCTCTCTTTCTCTCTCTGCCTCATTCCCCACATTAAAAAGAAAAAAAACCTCTGTAATCACCACAAAATAATTTAAACATTTACTTTTCAAGGACTGAAAACCCCTACAAACTATCCACGGACGTATGAATATAGATTGAATGATTGAGATTACAGCTGGGATTCGAGTCTACAACCTGTTTGCTTCGCTTCAGTCGAGGACATCATCAGATGTCAACACGGGAAGCATGCTGGACCCTCCTTCTCCACTCCTCCCTATCCTTCATCAGTGAACTTAGTACAGTTGTGCTGCTCAGTCTGTCGAGCCCGGAATCTCGCTTGAGTGTGTCTATAAAGGTGGTTTTCTGCCTGCCAGGTTTTCTTTTACCCTGGACCGGTTCCCATAAGAATAATTCAGCTCATTTGCCACTAGTTCTGGGTGTCGCACATAGTGGCCAGAGAGCTGCATGCGCTTTTGCCTGATGTTATCGCTTAGTCTAGGCAGGTTACCATATAGTGCTGTGTTCTTTACACGGTCCTCCCAAGACACATTTAGAGCTCTCCTTAGCATTCTGGTGTACATGCCATCCAGTGCCTTCTCATCCTGTACTGTTAGTGTCCTACAACCCACCTGTAAGATGTACCAGAAGCTGAAGGTCATGTCACTGGCTGTCTCATCCACCGGATACCTGCCGGGAAGGCCTGTGCACATCTGGGAAAAACAACACATTAATTAGGGATGACTTGGAAGAGAATGGTGGAGCAAGACCTTGTCAAAATGGGATGCACTTGGCAGGGATAAGAAACAACGATGGCCTGCCTCAGTGGACACTGACATGAGGCAAAGTGGTAATGAAAAGGAATCAGAAAATTCTAAAACAACTCCAGGACAGGTGTAAAGTTTAACATGTTTCCTATAGCCATGATAATTTTGATGAGTTCTTCAGTCTGTACTCTCAGTAAAACTTGACTAGTTATAGCAACAACAGTTACAAATGTACAGTAGCAGTACAGACAGTAACTATGGTACAAACAGTAGCATGTTCTCACCATGATAATTTTGATGAGTTCCAGTGAGTTCTGTTTGTGTTCCCCTGTGCTCTCCAGTAACACCTTACTGTGGTTCTCACCGATCGCCACCGCCAGCCTGCACAAACCATTGCACGTGTCCTACAGGGAGAGAAATGGGCCTTAAGTATCCGTGTGATGGTTCATCGGTGACAGTTAAATCAACATTGTAAGAAATTTACACGCTATGTTTGTACACAAAGTAAAGAGCTTAGTGAACCAACAAGCAGGATTTTTAAAGGTAGTTCAAACTCTACAACTGGACAAGATTAAGAGATTGTTAGGGACCTTTAGAGTGACATCTATCTTCTTCAACATTACCAGAATGATCTGGCAGAACAAGAATACTAGCTACAGTATATTCTGCCAGTTCATTCTAGTAAGGCTGAAGAAGAGTGGTGGTTGTTACACAAAACATCCGGATGTGAATTTCCAAATTTATAAGTCTAACTTTCATAAGCATACATGTAACAACAGCGGGCATGGAGTGCATTCTGTTTCATTGATGGAAGCCTGTGTGGTCCGTAACACCAGTATCAAACATTATCGGGGCCCAGGTATGTCATAATAAAGGGTTAATGCCCCGGCCCGAGGTGTATATGGTGAGATAATCCCTGGTCAGGTGCGATAACCACCGAATAAACCACCGAGTGAGCGTAGCGAACGAGGTGGTTTATGAGGTGGTTATCGCACCTGACCAGGGATTATCTCACCATATACACCGAGGATAAGGCGGGGCATTAACGTTATTATCATATAGCCTACACAAACTGACCCATTTAAGCAACAAATTCCTTTATAATACATACATCCTTTATTCAAGACTTCCAAGGCTTGACATAATGACAAATTCGCTTCTGCTGGGACTAGTGTGTTGCTATTCAATCCTAAGTTATAGTTGTACATATTCAATAAATTTGAAGGAATGTGAACAGTAATAATGTTTGGATTAACTCTAACATGGACTGCACACTGTACAAAGCATTCCTTTCTGCTGACGCATGATGCCGTAACACGTAGATTCAGGCCAGGCAGGTGGGTATCGCTCCCCTGATTGGTCAGAATGAATCGACACCGGCACCGGTGTCCATTTGCATTCACACTGGTGCCGGTGTCGATGCAAATCGACACCGGTGCCGGTGTCGATTCATTCTGACCAATCAGGGGAGCGATACCCACCTGCCTGGCCTGAATCTACGTGTTACGGCGTCATAACCAACGTGGAACGGGGCCTTCTGATTGGTCCGCGGCGCCTGGCTATATGATAATGTGTAATATTTTCCTGAGAGGAATCCTTCCCCATGTCTCACCATGTCCTTGTCCTTGATAGCCGTCTCCAGCATGTCCTGTAGCTGCAAAACTTGTGGGATGAACTTCTGAACCGTGTTGGGATATCTGCAAGTGTAACTGTACATTTTTATGTACATAGAGTATACTGGTTTAATGTCTGTGTTGGGATATCTGCAAGTGTAACTGTACATTTTTATGTACATAGAGTATACTGGTTTAATGTCTGTGTTGGGATATCTGCAAGTGTAACTGTACATTTTATATGTACATAGAGTATACAGTTTTAATGTCTGTGTTGGGATATCTGCAAGTGTAACTGTACATTTTTATGTACATAGAGTATACTGGTTTAATGTCTGTGTTGGGATATCTGCAAGTGTAACTGTACATTTTTATGTACATAGAGTATACTGGTTTAATGTCTGTGTTGGGATATCTGCAAGTGTAACTGTACATTTTATATGTACATAGAGTATACAGTTTTAATGTCTGTGTTGGGATATCTGCAAGTGTAACTGTACATTTTTATGTACATAGAGTATACTGGTTTAATGTCTGTGTTGGGATATCTGCAAGTGTAACTGTACATTTTTATGTACATAGAGTATACTGGTTTAATGTCTGTGTTGGGATATCTGCAAGTGTAACTGTACATTTTTATGTACATAGAGTATACTGGTTTAATGTCTGTGTTGGGGTACCTGCAAGTGTAACTGTACATTTTTATGTACATAGAGTATACTGGTTTAATGTCTGTGTTGGGGTACCTGTAAGTGTACCTGTACATTTTATATGTACATAGAGTATACAGTTTTAATGTCTGTGTTGGGGTATCTGCAAGTGTAACTGTACATTTTATATGTACATAGAGTATACAGGTTTAATTTCCAGTATTGGGTGGAATTGTAAACAGTCTAGTACTAGACAATAAGTGTAGCTGTACATTATAGAGTATACAGGGTTAATTTACAATTATTTTGTTACTCCTGGAAGTCGCAGTTATAAGGTGTCAACGGGATCAGTCCCCAAACACACAAAAAATAGGGGAAAAAGAATGCCTAGGATCTACAAATGCTATTAAACACTCTCCACTGTTAGTAAAAACCTAGATTACAAATATATGAATACCTGGATATTACCTAACATACATACATTTGTACATATTAATTTGCAAGTAACTAATCTTCCCAAACATATATGGACATACAAACTACATAAAGGCTATATAGCTAGTAATTACAAACTACAATCAAACTGAATTATATACGTAGGAAGCTCCTGTCGAACGTGGACTTACTACCAGATTGTATGTAATGAAAATAAGCAAGACAACAACATGCGAATACAAGTCTTATATATGAAAACACCACTCACTTGTAAGCCATCGGCTGTAACACCACGTTCACGAGAGCGTCGATCGCCACATCGAACAGCTCCGGACTGCGAACGGCCTTGAAGGCCAGGTTAGTCAGCCCCTCCACTTCATTTAGGGGAACCCCAAACGTCACCCAGCTGGAAAAACACTTCAGGGCTTGCTGCTGAACATCTAGGGGCGAGGGCTGCTCCAGTAGGGTCTGTAGCAAGGGAAGGACTGGGGAGTAAAGGAACAACACGGTTACTTAAAGACAGAAGAAACACTTCAGGGCTTGCTGCTGAACATCTAGTGGCCAGAGCTGCTCCAGTAAAGTTTGTAACAGGGGGAGGACTGGGGAGTAAAGGAACAACATGGTTACTTTAAGAAACAACACAGTTACTTTAAGAAACAACACGGCTACTTTAAGACAGGAGAAACACTTCAGGGCTTGTTGTTGTACATCTAGGGGCGAGGGCTGCTCCAGTAAATTCTGAAGCAAGGGAAGGACTGAGGAGGAAAAAAAAGTTTTGACTTAGGAGCTTATTACTGTTGGCATCCATCTGTCTCGGAAGACAATGGTAGGCAGACAGGGTGGGTTAGGTGACCCGTCTGCCTGGCCTACGCATGACTTTTTTAGCTGGAGAAACACTTCAGGGCTTGTTGCTGAACGTCTAGGGGGGAGGGCTGCTCCAGTAAATTCTGAAGCAAGGGAAGGACTGGAAGGAGAAAAAATAGTCACGTTGACTTTGAGGCACAAACTACAAACTTGAGATCTTTATTTCAATCTTGATTCATGTCTGGCAGACTGTTCAGCCCGGATGCGTGACAGTAGTGTACTTGTATATTAAAGCCTGAGTTGAGTAACTGTTACCCTGCATACATTATTACAGTACAGGGCTCGAAATACTTTTTTCTGCATACCTGCACAACTGAACTTAGGAAGTATGGGTCATACTAGAATTGTTGAGGAACCATTGCTATTTTTTTTTTTATACTTAATAGGTGGTAATAGTCAATGCAGTCACCTGCACAGCTCCAATTTTACCTGCACTAACCTGCATATGCAGGTGGCATTTCCAGCCCTGCAGTAGTTTTAACCTTCATTGCTGTAATTTAGTGTAAAAAATTAAAAAAGATACTTCTTTTCCTCCATGTCTGAATAGAAATACAGACAAGTGTCAAACTGCCCTACCATGTGGCAGGCCCTCCTGCATGGCATTACGAACTGTTCCTCTCCTGCTCTGGGCCAGGCAGGTCGTGTTGTGCTAAAGTAAACAAACAAAAAGCAAAATTTTAAAATCTATTCAAATCACGTAATATACAGATAATAATCCCTAGCATGACGGGTACATGCTTTATTCAGCATTACATACATGCATTTTTTGGGTTGATGAAGATTAGACATCCAGGTAGCAAGATACACCAAAAATAAGTTACTCAATGAAGCAACTTGATTGATTTTGGAAACGGTCAAACGTTTCAGATAGAAAGATAAGAAGAAAGATAAGAACTTTATTTTTGGTTTTCGCAGTTTAAAACAAAAACTGAAATTTTAAACCAAATTACATAGTTCGCTAATGTTAGCCCGAGAGTGTCATTCTAAAAATATCATCATAAAGATTCATTTTACAATAAAAGTTTCATAATTATGATACAAGTCAGCGTTTACAGAAAAACAAAGACACTTGTCACTGAAATGAAAAGTCTATAGAGTCTTGTTGTACAGAGCTGTTGCCTTGAATAAAAATGACTTTCTATATGATAGCATCCACTACCTTTCATCAGCGACACTGAAGAAATCTGGAAGAAACATTCTTTTTTATACCCGAACTATGAATGCACAATATTTGAAGAGTTTGTATTGTCCAATAGGAAACAAGGTAGTAGTTAGTTTTTAATGAGATGTTTGCACATATTAATTATTATTTTAAGTGATTATACCTGTTCTGGAAGTACAGTCAGCAGCTCCAGGAGAGCACCACATCTCTGGGAGGGCTGCAAACAACACAACATAACGCAAGAATTCTAATTTCATGGGCAAAATGTAGTCTCCATACACCTTTCTCACGCGTCGGCCATGATAGATCTAAAACGAGTTCAATGTGGCAAACAAAAGGCTGTCCATCATAATTAGCAGTTTGGCCAATGGTAGCCTGCCAATTAGGAAATCGACCAATAAGTGAATGGCTGCAAATTCGTTAAAAATTTGCATTATCATGTTGTTATTTTGCATCTCTTAAGGGACTATGGGGTCAGTCTACACTACTCTAAATTGCTACATCTTTCGGTGCATAACACTTCAAGTAATATTTATTATTCTATCTTATATCATGAAAATTTGTGTGGTTTGGGGGAAAACTAGATGGGACCTGATTTTAGAAATAAGTTTTGTCTGTTTGCCTCATTGACCTCTTCTTCGATCTATCATGGCCGCCGCGTGAGAAAGGTGTATTGCAGTCTTCGAACGGGGCTGGTTTTTATTGGGGGGGGGTCGTGATTTTCCACGTTGGCTATGTTCTCTTGTGCCGGGAAATAGAGTTTGCCGAGGAAGGGAGTTTGCTGTGAATGGGAGTTTGCCGTGATAGCGATGAGGCAAACCTGGCTATCTTCAGTTGGCAAACTCCCTTTCCCGGCACAAGAGAGAACCTAGCCAACGTTGAAAATCGCGAACCAACCCCCCCCCCCCCCCCCTCCAATAAAAACCAGCCCCGTTCGAAGACTGCAACAGAGTCTAGACAAAATGGATACTGTAATTCAAACAACTCTTTGAGACAGACGGACATGCTAAAGCAGGGCTCGAAATACCACCTGCATATGCAGGTTAGTGCAGGTAAAATTGGAGCTGTGCAGGTATTTCTGGTGTCAACCTGCACTGGTCCATGTACTCATGCAGGAGTACATGAATTGTTATTAGCTGCATTGACTTTTATCACCTATAAAGTATAAAAGAAAAAAGCAATGGTTCCTGAACAATTTTAGTTTGATCCATACTTCCTAAATTGAGAGTGGTGCAGGTAAAATTTGTCTGGTGCAGGTAACCTTCAATGCTACCTGCACCAGTGCAGGTTGCAGGAAAAAGTATGTCGAGCCCTGTAAAGGCATAAAGCTTGCTAAGCTGCACAATGGGCATATGAATGTACGTGTACAAATAAGGTTAGATTTTTTAACTTATAAAATCTGGATACAAAGCACGCACATTTGACCTGAATTATGATATATAACCAACAGTAATACAGACATCATATGCATTATATACTTTGTGCTTTGTGGGGCTAAATCCCTGGGGTATTGAGCTGCCATTTGGTACTTACAAAATTATTGACAATAATTGCCCCATGTGCAGCCAAAGGACTGTAGGTTTTGAACCACTCACACTGGGAAGGACCCCTTCTCAGAATCTCATTTCGATAAGTGTGGTGGGTTCTTTAATGTGCTCGAGGTGTGGCTCTCCTAAAACATGGGACCTCCATTTAATGTCCTCTCCGAGGGACAACCACAATCAAGCTACTTTTTTTCCTAATTTTGCAGAGCAGAGCAGAGATCATGTAGCACAGGCTACCAACTCATTTGTGTCCTTAAAAACTCTAAGATCTTTAAAGATAGTTTTGTTTGCTCCCTGCAGCTATTAACTTAAACTAAAAGCCTTGCAGTTGACCTTTTGACCCCTACCAATCTTTAAGTGTTTATTTTGGCCCTTGACGGCCATTTATGAAGATCGATAACGTCTTGACCTTGTCACAAGTGACCTTCGATAAGGACTTGTTTTTCTCACTTTGGTCGTGCCGAAGTTCAAGATGGGAAAAGTTCAACGTTCTTGTGACCACCTAACACACAAGGACACGGCAAACAACTTCACAACAAAAATGGATGACGCTGTCCTAGTGAAGAAATCTACACCTTATTAGATTAAGTATCAAACATCTGTCAAAAGACGGAAGGACGGGCGCTAGAACCCTGCCCCCAAATAACCTGATCAAGGGCAAAGTAGGGGGCAAAGACAAGACTGTAAGGTTTGATCTGATCACACGGGGAAGGACCCATGCTCTTTTCGATAAGTGTGAAGGGTTCTTTGAGGCATACTTGAGGCATGGCTCTCCTCAAACACAGGGCCTCCATTTAGGGTCCTATCTAAGGGACGGCCCCCTAACCGAAGCTAGGTCATTTTCAAATGAGCAAAGTGAGGAAAGTCGTTTAAAGTGCCTTTACCAAGGGCACAAGATCGGTGACATGTGAGCAGATTTGAGCTGGTACTCCCACCTCTGCGTTCCGAGCCAATCGCTGAATTGGTTGGCTTGCTGACTTGTTACCATGAAACAATGAGCTCAACAAAACAGGATACTTTTTATAATGATTTTTCTTTTGTTGTAAGTAGACCTATCTCCAGCCTTGGTACATGTACCATCATATTTAGTTTTCCATGAGTCCCACTTAGCTTTGGCAAAAACAATATAATTATTTTATTTTTTCCTGTAATTTTGAGTCATCCAGAATATGGCCTTTGGAAAGACAAATGTTTTTGTGCCAATCTTACTGACTAAAACTCCATGGACCTTTGTACCTCCTGTAGACACGCTCCGTGGAGTGTTTGCTTGTGGGGTCAGTACATCAAGGTGCAAAGCTGGCCAGGGTCATGAGGTCAATATTTGCAGGGTCACAGGAATTTTTGTGGATCCATAACACAATCCTGTTTTTCTTTCACTGGGACACTTAATTTTCTATTGTGATTCCAATGTATGACTAATGATACACATGTGAAACCCAATACAAAATGTAGCTAATATCCATGACTAATTTCTCCACCCACAGAAACACATTGAACTGAGCTTTGGAGGGGATTGTCACTGGAATTTTTGCAGAACCATAACAGAATCCTGTTTTTTTGTGTCAGAACCTGGTAATCTGATCGGGAAAAACATTACGAGCAGGGTATCCAAACCTATCATAGCTATGAGTCTCTGGATCTGCGCCCCTTTAAGTGTGCGCGTAATGATGACAAAGTGAGTTGGCAACTAGTTAACGTTGAAATGTTTGCAGTAGCTTAATGTTCGCGTTTTTTAGCGTGACCTTTTCACCGGGAAACCCACTGCAAAAAGCTTCTACTACCTTATACCTGCCCATTGTCCTCTTTCAATCAAGAACTTATAACCATTGGGAACACGCTGCTTTCTCCATACCTTAAACTTGAAATGCGTTAATTTTAGTAGTTTTACAATAAACTTAATAGGTTTGAATATGCTTAGCTATTGGCCTGACTACTTCCATTAAGACTAAAAACAGAAAAACATTTTTGTGGAACAATAATTTCAGAACAATAACAGGAAGTTATTGTTGTATCAGAATGAGATTAAGAAAAACATGCACATGGGATCCTTCAATGTAGATTGCATAACAAACAAAACTTACAAACACCCTAATTTTCCCAGAATGAATGGTGTTTCTGTCATTGTTGGAGAGGTTTAGAAGAACACATGTTTAGTTGTCAAATTGTTCATGTACAGGTGCAGGTCCACACCTGTACCTAAACTCTATACCTGTACCTAAACATCTGTACTGGTATATTTACTTGTACCGGATGTTATGTTTAGGTACGCAGTCCTAGTGCTGATCAAACCTTACAGTCTGGTCTTATGCAGCTTGTACTAATTGTCCAAAATTGGAGGGCTATGCCATTAGGCTGATTGACATTTGCCAGTTAATGCACAATATTTCCCTTTCCATAGGCACAATTACTCACAGTAAGCTCCAAGCTGCTGGCCTGTTGGAATGTGTTTGTTTGTTTGCTTATCCGTTGGTTACTCAACGTAATAAGCTCGGAGCCGCTGGCCCGTTGGAATATGTTTGTTTGTTTGTTTATTTATTTGTTTGTTACCCACCGTAAGCTCCGAGCCGCTGGCCTGCTGGAATGTGTATGTTTGTTTGTTTGTTTGTTTGTTACTCAACGTAAGCTCGGAGCCGCTGGCCCATTGGAATATGTTTGTTTGTTTATTTGTTTATTCGTTTGTTACTCACAGTAAGTTTCAAGCCACTGGACTGCTGGAAAGTGTGTTGTTTGTTTGTTTGTTTATTTGTTTGTTACTCACTGTAATCTCCGAGCCGCTGGCTTGCTGGAATGTGTGTGTTTATTTGTTTGTTTATTTGTTTGTTTGTTTGTTACTCACCGTAATCTCCGAGCCGCTGGCCTGCTGGAATGTGTCCACAATCCCCTTCACTGCCTCAGGCCACACCTCAGGCATCGTGTTCAGGGCAAACGCTGACAGCTGGGAAGTACGGGAAACAGAACTCTTCACATTCAAGAACAAACCGTTCAATTTTCTAATCATAGTACAGATGTCTGCAAAAGTCTACCTTTTTCATCCACAATCTGATGCACAACTTTTGGTCACAAATGACGACAGCTGACTCAAATGCAGAAAAACAAGAACTCTTTATTTTCAAAACGTCTACCGTTTAGATTTCTAATCATACACGTCAGATATCTGCTGAAGTCTAGTTTTTTTCATCCACAATCTGCTGCACAAGTTTTGGCAACACCTCACCAGGCATGGAGTTTGGGGCAAAATCAGGAAAACAAGAACTCTTTATATTCAAAACAAACTCTTTAGTTCTAATCATACAGATATCTGTTTAAGTCTAGTTTTCTTATCCACAATCAGCTAAACAACTTCTGGTCACAAATACTGACAGCTGAGGAAAATGCAGAAAAAAAAGAACTCTTCATATTCAAAACAAACTGTTTAGAATTAGATATCTAATCATTTAACTTTCATTAAAAGACTTTACATTCCGTTAAAACTTTACTTACAGCAACACATAGCCTGGTGAGAACCATCCGGGGACCCCCAGCGAAGGCCAGTATCTGCTGGAACAGCTGGGTCCGTAGGTTGGCGTAGTGGTCGGCAGGCAGCTCCGCCCTAGCAACCACAAACACGTCAAACTTTGTCATTTTGTGCATGTTCTGACCTTTGAAATGAAAACTTGGAAACAAATTG
>CM033037.1:1255000-1362500 GCA_019207045.1 Branchiostoma floridae x Branchiostoma belcheri | reverse complement strand
ACCCAGCAGAACTGCCAGGCCTGAGGAGACACCTGTGCAGCCATCACAAACAAACAAACAAACAAACAAACAAACAAACAAACAAACCTTGTCCTTCTGCAGTAGCACCCAGCAGAACTGCCAGGCCTGAGGAGACACCTGTGCAGCCATCACAAACAAACAAACAAACAAACAAACAAACCTCGTCCTTCTGCAGTAGAACCCAGCAGAACTGCCAGGCTTGAGGAGACAACTGTGCGGCCATCACAAACAAACAAACAAACAAACAAACAAACAAACAAACCTTGTCCTTCTGCAGTAGCACCCAGCAGAACTGCCAGGCCTGAGGAGACACCTGTGCAGCCATCACAAACAAACAAACAAACAAACAAACCTTGTCCTTCTGCAGCAGAACCCAGCAGAACTGCCAGGCCTGAGGAGACACCTGTGCAGCCATCACAAACAAACAAACAAACAAACAAACAAACAAACAAACCTTGTCCTTCTGCAGTAGAACCCAGCAGAACTGCCAGGCCTGAGGAGACACCTGTGCAGCCATCACAAACAAACAAACAAACAAACAAACAAACAAACCTTGTCCTTCTGCAGTAGAACCCAGCAGAACTGCCAGGCCTGAGGAGACACCTGTGCAGCCATCACAAACAAACAAACAAACAAACAAACAAACCTCGTCCTTCTGCAGTAGCACCCAGCAGAACTGCCAGGCCTGAGGAGACACCTGTGCAGCCATCACAAACAAACAAACAAACAAACAAACAAACAAACAAACAAACAAACCTTGTCCTTCTGCAGTAGAACCCAGCAGAACTGCCAGGCCTGAGGAGACACCTGTGCAGCCATCACAAACAAACAAACAAACAAACAAACCTCGTCCTTCTGCAGTAGCACCCAGCAGAACTGCCAGGCCTGAGGAGACACCTGTGCAGCCATCACAAACAAACAAACAAACAAACAAACAAACAAACAAACAAACAAACCTTGTCCTTCTGCAGTAGAACCCAGCAGAACTGCCAGGCCTGAGGAGACACCTGTGCAGCCATCACAAACAAACAAACAAACAAACAAACAAACAAACCTTGTCCTTCTGCAGTAGAACCCAGCAGAACTGCCAGGCCTGAGGAGACACCTGTGCAGCCATCACAAACAAACAAACAAACAAACAAACAAACCTCGTCCTTCTGCAGTAGCACCCAGCAGAACTGCCAGGCCTGAGGAGACACCTGTGCAGCCATCACAAACAAACAAACAAACAAACAAACAAACAAACAAACAAACCTTGTCCTTCTGCAGTAGAACCCAGCAGAACTGCCAGGCCTGAGGAGACACCTGTGCAGCCATCACAAACAAACAAACAAACAAACAAACAAACAAACAAACCTTGTCCTTCTGCAGTAGAACCCAGCAGAACTGCCAGGCCTGAGGAGACACCTGTGCAGCCATCACAAACAAACAAACAAACAAACAAACCTCGTCCTTCTGCAGTAGCACCCAGCAGAACTGCCAGGCCTGAGGAGACACCTGTGCAGCCATCACAAACAAACAAACAAACAAACAAACAAACCTTGTCCTTCTGCAGTAGAACCCAGCAGAACTGCCAGGCCTGAGGAGACACCTGTGCAGCCATCACAAACAAACAAACAAACAAACAAACAATCAAACCTTGTCCTTCTGCAGTAGCACCCAGCAGAACTGCCAGGCCTGAGGAGACACCTGTGCAGCCATCACAAACAAACAAACAAACAAACAAACAAACCTTGTCCTTCTGCAGTAGAACCCAGCAGAACTGCCAGGCCTGAGGAGACACCTGTGCAGCCATCACAAACAAACAAACAAACAAACAAACAAACAAACAAACCTTGTCCTTTTGCAGTAGCACCCAGCAGAACTGCCAGGCCTGAGGAGACACCTGTGCAGCCATCACAAACAAACAAACAAACAAACAAACAAACAAACAAACCTTGTCCTTCTGCAGTAGAACCCAGCAGAACTGCCAGGCTTGAGGAGACACCTGTGCAGCCATCAGCCATTTCTGAGCTGCGTCTTTCACCGACACATTAGGGTCGAAATATAGCTGGTGGAGCGCCTGGAGAGGATGAGAAGCACAAGTCATTACACCTGGCTCGAAATACTGGGGTTTTGTGCACCCAGATGCACCCAAAATTGGAGCTGTGCACCGAATTTTTTTCTGTGGGTGCACCCAAATATTTTCATAGGCTTATGACAGTCATAAGTTTTGTATGTTAAGATGTCAGTATACTAAGTAAACACCATATTCTTGACATCTATGTGTTAGAAAAATAACAAAATGAATGTCTTAGTACTTCCGATTTCTGAAGAGCTCCAATCACATTACTTATTTAGTAGGTTTGCAATTAGGTTATTCTGATATTGTACTCTATTCTATGTAGTGCACCCAAAAATATTTTGGTGCACCCAATTTTCTAGATTGGGTGCACCAGTACACCTATTCCCAAAAATGAATTTCAAGCCCTGCATCATCAATATCAGTGTTATTGGCTGCGCTGACTAGTTCATCTTCACAGCCAGGGGCTTCATTTGTAAGGAGCTTATTACAATACTAAGGTGGGGCTTGATTGCAAGGGTCTAGAGCGAGCTGCCATTTGGCGCCACTCAGGTGACGTTAGCGCGACAGTCAAAAACGTCTGGAGCAGCTGCCATTTGGCGTTACTCAGGTGACCTCAAAATGACAATAATGGTGTCACAGGACTGTAGGCATGAACCACTGACATCAGGCTTGCCCCTACTCTTTTTGACAAGTATGGTGGGCCTGGCACGGTTGTAAGCGCTCCCAACGTTGAGCACTTCCTTGCCAGGCAGGCGGCCTGCCCGCCCTAACCCGGGAGCCTCAGCTCCCCCCCCCCTACTTTTGCCCCTCGCGGGGTCATTTGGGGGTATCCTATGCAGATGCAGATGTGGGGTTGGCGGAAACGGCTGCCCGGTCGGTCGGCGGAAACCCCTGCCCGATCTGGTCCGGAGGTTGGTTTTGGGGTTTCGAGTGTACCAAATGTAAACAACATGGCTTGCTGTCGCAACAGTAATTTAGGTGCATTTCTCGTGTAGGCTGACCCTACGTTGAACAGTAGCACTAATATCGTAAACATTACCGTAATTACCGTAATACCGGCGTAATTTCGATTTTATACACGTTTTACGGTAAACACCAGATTTCGGTGATGCCAGCTCATTAACGCTTATAAGGTCGATAATGAGCCTCGTGT
Source organism: Branchiostoma floridae x Branchiostoma belcheri (assembly GCA_019207045.1). Classification (NCBI taxonomy): domain Eukaryota; kingdom Metazoa; phylum Chordata; class Leptocardii; order Amphioxiformes; family Branchiostomatidae; genus Branchiostoma; species Branchiostoma floridae x Branchiostoma belcheri. The sequence goes on along the minus strand of CM033037.1, from coordinate 1,359,261 downwards.
CCTCACAGTAAGAACTGATTAGCGCCTTGATTTTTTTGGCGAAAATGTTATCCCCAACACTAGTTTTATATTTACATACTCTGAAATAAGAAAACTGTAGGTTTGATTGATTGGATTGTGTAATTCATCGGAGGTTTTCGGCATTCCATGCGGCGCACAGTAGGTCGTTGACCCCGAAATACGCAGCATGTGTAGACACGTGGATATGTGTGAGGCGCTTCTAATAGGGGACAGTAGTAAACTTTATCATTACTTGCTCTTCGGAATAGCTTTAGACAAATAAGATGTGAGCATTGATCAGAGTATGAGGCATTCGTGTTGAAGATTAATTGCTAATTAAAAAATTTTCTCGAGCCACGTTGTTTATCGCGGTGTTATTTGGGCTCTAGCCGCTCTGCCGATCTGAGACTGGATGGGATTCTGCTGACTTTTAATGCTTTGGCCACGAACACATTTGTTAAATCCTTGGTTAAATCTTTATTACCTGCGGGTTTCTTCATTTCCGACATGTGAGAAAATAGCTCCGTGATCAATCAAAGAATTGCAGTTTCAGGCTGTTTGATTAATAATCAATTATGTTCTAATTAATATTCCGTCTACACGGTATTCAAAAGATGAATATTCTTAATATTACCGACCGCTCTCCACGTGATAGCGCCCCATAAATACGGCCGTAATTACGATCGGATTTACAGCATGTACACGATTACCCTCGTTGTAATTTAGATACAAAATACTACCAGCCGTTTTCCAACCAAAACCCCGTCCAAAATTTCGACACGGTTTTGTATTACGTTTATTCTACGATGAGTGTATGTTTGATATTGAGATTACAATGCTTTCTGCTGCAAGAAGGCGCAGCTGCACAAGATACCTTACTCTGCTGTAAGCAATACTCGAAACCCCCTAAATCAACCTCCGGACCGGATCGGGCAGGGGTTTCCGCCGACCGACCGGGCAGCCGTTTCCGCCAACCCGCAGATGTGGGATCTTTTACGTACCAAAGGTGTGACACTCCTCAAACATGGGTGGCAGTAGTACGTGTACAATACAAACATGCCTGCAAAAGTAAATGTATTTCCTTCTCCCTGCCTAATTCTCAAACAGAGAGATAAAATTTAGATCTAATTTCTTCAACTTTCGCTTTGTTTATTCAAGGGGGAGGGGGGTGTTACTATACAGCATATCATATTTTGTGAACTAAAAGCATACTTCTTACTTACCCTCTCTATATTTTCTACCGTGAACTCCGCTTGTGCCTGCCCTTCCATGACAGCCTATGTTCTTCAGTAGAAAGAACGCAACCTTGAACGTGAACTTGGTCGAACTTTGCCAGTCGACGGCCACCAAGCTAGCAAAAGCGACAAAGACTGTCCAGAATTTACCCCTGTCTCGGTGAAACAAAAACTCTGACAACGCACTCTTTGGCACCGAATTAAAGTATTGTCTTCTCAGCGATTGTAGTTGAAGTTTCTAGGAGGATTATTTCTTCACCTGGGCGGAAAACGTTAAAATTATGACAAGTGTTCCGCTGTCAACATTTTCGGACCGTCCGCCATTTTTTGCCAGGTCTCGCATATCAGTTCTCGCGAGAACGCCGACAGGGACGAAACCATTTCGCCAAAGGGAAAAACACCTGTCTGCATTTGAGTTGTTTAGAAAATGAAAAATCAGGCACTCTGACAGTATTTTCCACTTGTAGGTCGATAAACTAAATACATGATATTCCTGCAATCAAATCAATAGACATTTTACCGATTTGTAAGACGTTTCAACTATCATATGCAAATATGTAACTATCACGTTAAGTTATATAACAGTTAGCATAACCAATGGCTTTCGACCAATAAACATTCTTTTCAAGAATGTATGCTTGTCATAGTTTCCCTTCTTTTTAATACCCTTGTGACGTGAGCGTGATAAAAAAAAAAAACAAGTCTGTATATGGATCATTTCAATCCTTCTACCTAGACCAACTTTCCCTTGATTTCCTATGTTTCTTAGCCCCATTAACAATGAAGATTAATAAATTGCTTGCTGTTTGAAATGCAAACCACGGGCACTGTTCTGCAGGCCAATCTGATCGATGATGTATACATGCTTCCTTCTACCACTGGAAGTCCTAAACGTTTGCTCTACTGCCAAACTGTTTATTTCAATATATAGCTTTCACTAGTGTTCTTGTTAACATCGCCTAGGCCATTGGTTTTACCCACGGAAAGAATAATGATACCATCACACATTTGATGTCTAAAAAGGCATAGTTAATCTGTGTTGCCCCGCTCTCTGGACTACTCGTCTGAAGCAATCGTAACTCTAGATCATAATAATCTCCTCAGCAATGTACTCACAGTTTGAAGCTATCAGCTGTGTCCAATGTTACCTAACGCACCCTAAATATCATCACTTTGTAATTTTTTTTTCTATTGGAGATATATACCTTTGACAACATAGATTGCTTAATTTTTCATTCATTTTTTACCACTGGGGACAAATAAATCCGTCTAAACCTTGTTGTCTATGCAACAATGGCAACAGTTGCTAGGGAAGGTAGTCGCGTTGGCTCTGGCAGATACAAAGAGTGGAAATCCCAATCAGTTTGGGACAACGTAAATCCATCTAAATCTTGCTGTCTACGTAACCATGACAACCGTTGCTACGGAAGGTAGTCAGTTTAGGCAAGCTTTTGACAAAAATCTCAGGCATCAAACCTTTGCTCGTGAAAAGCCCAACACACGTTTTTTAGAAGAGTAGGTTTGGTCAAACTGTAACCGTAGCGAAGCCGCAGTGAGATTCCAGGCATCTGAAAACACTTAATCTAAAACATTTTGCTTCGACTTCAAAGGAGAAGATTCTTAGTATTGCTATAAAACACCGAGCGTTAGGATGTAAATACGTGTAAATCCAGATGTTTATGTAACCATGACAACCTAAGCTAGGGAATTGAGAGGCGTGGTCCCTTCCAGCTGATCTGAAAACGCCTCAAACATCTTGCATTGAGTTGGACGGAAGGGAAAGGAGAAGCAGTTCTGTTATACGCCCGAACACTATACAGTAGAAGCCGCTTAATTGCACGGCCTATTTGCCAGTGAATTTCGTGCAATTATCCGGATGGTGCAATAATGCGAAGTTATCTAGCTGGACCGCACTGGTTTGTTACTTTGGGATTCCGTGCAGTTAACTGAAGTGTGCGTTAATCCGTTGTGAAATTAACTGGCTTCTACTATACAAGGATGGGCAGCCGTCCCCAACACTACCTGGGAGAATACTACCGGCGGTACGGAGTGTTTCTGGCCCGGCACCCGGCCGCCGTGCTGGCCGTCTCCCTGCTCCTTCTCGCCGCCTTGCTACCCGGGCTGGCGTTCCTTCAGGTGGAGGAGGACGTGTTCTACCTGTTCTCACCTGTGCACGGCAGGTGGAGGGAGGAGAAGGCCGCGGTGGAGAGGCACTTTCCTTCAGGTGTGTACGGAGTTTCCCTGTTTGTAATTTACCTGAAGTTTGTGTTGTTGTTTTTTATAATTTCGGATAGTGACGTAAAGCTAGCGCCCCGGTCGGGATGCTTTAAAAAACTAAAAATTAAAATGTATATCTAGAAATATATCCATATGATGTACATGAATCTTATTTTAAAATGTTGTGTATTTTGATGTCTTTTATCTCATTCTTTTCGCTCCCGAAAGCTGATCGGCTGGGCCCCGGTTTGGAAATGTGACAAGCCTATGAGAGCGCTTCAGGCATTAGCCACAGACATAAAATCTATGCTCGTAAAAGAACCCACCACTTATCAAGAAGAGTAGGGGTGACCTGGACTGTGCTTGGGTCAAGTTCTCAAACCGGAGCCTAGACGAGCTGCTTTAGAAAACGATAAAAAAGGATACCGAAAAATATACACAAATCATACCCAACACTATCCTTTTTACATTTTGTTTATTTTCGTGCCTTTTTATATCATTCGTTCCCGAAAGCTGCCCGGCCGGGCCCCGGTTTGGAACTGTGACCTGAGCAAGTATAAACGTAAGCGGTAGCAACGCTACACTGCACAACCTGCTACACAAAAAGCTTTACACGTCCATGCATTATGTTAAAACAGAGAAATGGTGTGGCCTGAGACTAAACCGGTGCAATTGCCTAGTGGGTAGAGTGTTCGCCTTGCATTTGGTAAGTCGTGAGTTCGATCCCCGGCCGAGTCATACTAAAGGCTTTAATATAGTACATGCTGCTTTCTCTGCTTAAGACTGCTTAGCACTCAGCATTCGGGAAAGTGTGTGGAAATCAAACACACACCACTACCAGTGGACTAGCCCACTGCTGTAGTTATTGCACAAAGTTGTGTGGCCCATGGACTACTGAAACGGAGATGGGCGCCGCCCTATGCACGTGAATGACTTTGACTTTGACAAAACATTTCAACGAGGTATGAGATTGTTGACCGTATTGTTCATGGCGCGGGTAATATAAGTTTCATTCTTCATACCCTTCCTGCAGATGAGCGCGACTTTGACCCGACTCGGCTGACGTCATTGGCCAGGGGTGTTGACGTCATGTTCGAGGATCTCAGGGGTGAGAGTGTCTTGAAGGAGTCCGCCTTGCTGGAGGTAAGGTTGCTATGGTAACCTCAATCCGAGGAAATTAAGTGTCATTGCAAAAAATAACAGTTTCTCAAGCAACTGGATTTGATTTTGGAAACGGACAGACGTTTCAGCTGACATATCCAGTTGCTTGGGTAATTACTTTTTGGCATATCTTATTACCTGTTTGTCTAACCTTCATCGACGTATTAAGTGTCACTGTTAGGTAAGGGAAGAACCGCGTTCTTTTTGAGGCCGCAGGGGCAGTGGGTTTTTATCCACTGTGTCTTAGGGCACGGTATTGGGAGGTGGAGCCCATCCCTTTCCACCGCACCAAAAATATGAGCTGAAAAGCCTGATCAACTCAGATTAGTTGCTAAGGATACGTTATACAATATAGGGTCTCGTAATTCTATTCTTTGAATTATCTTGGACTTAATTACCTTCGCCGTACGTCAACACTAGGATTCGAGTAGCCGCTTTTTACAATAATGCTTACCACTGTCCATTGCCACATGTATGCGTCCTATGTTTTCACCATGTACTTGCAAGTAGCCTCCGGGCATTGACTTGCAATAAACTTTCATTCTCAGCTTCTCTGTCTCTGTGTCTGTCTATCTGTTGGTCATACCCCTGTCACATTATCTTCGGGCGTATCGTTGGAAGAACGGCCATATTTAAGATCGACAGAGGGTTGCGCGTATTTTTCACCTGAAAAACGTCCCTGTCACATATAAGCCATACTTTTTACCTTGTATAACTGTTGTGCAATAAAGTTATTATTATAAGCGAGGCTCGGGCGATCGCCGCAGAATCGTCGTCCGATCGATTTTCGCCAAATGTGACAGGGGTATCACCAAAACAACTGAAGATCGGTTGGAATGTTTTTAGATTTGGTGTGCTGATAAGCCATGTCAAAAATATCAACATTTGGGACCCTGGCGGCTTTCTACGGCTCTGCAGTAGAACCTGAGGTTTTGATATCTCATGTTTTGTTCCAACTAAGATATTGAATTGTTTTACTTGTCTTTTCTTTTTCAGATTCTCCGATTCCACCGTGACGCCATGGCGCTGGAGGCTAACGTGTCCGGGGCAGTGTACACCTTCGGGGCCCTGTGCGCGCAGCACCGAGGGACGTGTCTGGAGAACCCGCTCCTCCAGGCCATCGGCTACCACGGGGAGAACATCGCCAACCTCACAGTAACGTACCCCCTACTGTCGCGGCCTGAAGGGGGGATGGCGTTTCTTGGGGGGACGCTAGCAGGTATTGACATGTCACTGTACTTCACCTTTATCCGCTGGGTAACCTATATCCGTTGTTTTTAAAGCAGGGTACTCGGGGATATCAAGTCAACGGTCGGTGGTATCAAATTTCAATATCGTCAAAATATTGCATCGTCTGTCGATTTGGTATCACTAAATAGTACAAGTCTGTGATCACAGATGACCTGGTATCATGCCTGGTCAATCAGAATTTCATGCCTTCCAGAGGTTTTGTCCCCAGTGTAACAGCGTCCATCTCACAAGCAAAACATCTGTGTAACAGCTGTGTCTATAGATATAGGTCAAAATGATATATATACATATATATATATATATATAGAAAACAGTTTATTTCTGTTAATTGGCCACTAATCTGCAGCCAAAAACAATGCAAACAAGTTTGAAAGTCCTATCATGGGATTCAGTGGATTTCTGTACTTTCCTCATTAATTATGCAAATTAGCTGTTGATTTGAATAATTAGCATTACATTATGTAAGTCGTCACTTAGGCTATCTACCACTCAAAAATCATGACCACAGCATGTTCAGAACACAAGATTTAAGAATTGAAGTTTTGCTGCAGTACCTTAGGAAGCCGCTAGGGGGCCCACTATCATACTCGACCTTCGTTGTTCTGACCCCTACCCACCTACCAAATATTATCAGGATCCTTTTAAGGCTTCTCGAGTTATGCATTACACAAACAAACGGACGCACACACTCGGCCCGCTGTTGTCCTAACGGAAAATGATATGCCAACTATTTTCGAACACAACCTTCCTTTCTGCAAACGCTACTCAAATGCCAAAAATCATGAAAATCCATACACAGATTCTTGAGTTATATGCTGTTGGAATGGATTTATGAACGTTCCTCATTAATTATGCAAATTATCTGCTGATTTGCATAATAAGTATTACATTGTGTAAGTCATCACTCATTCTATCTACATACCAAAAATCCTGATGATCCGTCAACACGTTCTTGAGTTATTCTCGTCCAAAGTTTGAAAGGAAATCGGTGCCTGCAGTTCTCAAAAAGCCGCTAGGGGGTCCAAACTCACAGCACTTACTCTCTGTCCCAAGGGCTATCTACCACTCAAAAATCATGAGCACAGCCTGTCCAGAACACGAAGTGTATAATTTAAAAGTTTTGCTGCAGTACCTTAGGCAGCCACTAGAGGGCCCATTATCGAACTTGACCTTTGTTTTCCTGACACCCACCCACCTACCAAATATCATTAGGATCCATTCAAGTGTTCTCGAGTTATCTTGCATACAGACAAACGCACTTACATACAAATCCCGCTACAGCACCGTAGGTAAGAGCTAGGTAAACCATTTTTGCACTTGACCTTCCTCTCCAAAACCGCTACACACCTACCTAGTATCGTGAAAATCGCCCAGCTGCATTTTGACTTATGCTGCCCAAAAGAAACCCCCAAAACATACCAAGCTTGCTGCAGTACCGTAGGAAAACGCCAGGTAAATCGTTTTCTAACTTGGGATTCCTTTTGACAACCGCTACACACCTACCAAAATCACAAAGTTCCATCCACAATTTCTGGAGTTATTTGCTGTTGACCTACATACAGACCCAAGTCAGCAACCTCATACTCTTCTTGGCGAAGAGAACAATACTAATCTAGGTCAATGCATGAGTAAAAAGAAGAAATTCGCTAACAAAGAAAACATTACAGAGTAGGACAAACTAGATTTAATACAACTGAAATATCACAAGGGTTGTAAATATATATATTTTGCTATAAGGATTTAGAATTGCTAGATTTTAGCAATACATTTCGTCTAAATCCTGGATCCCATTTATGTATATATTGCCATAAAGTTCTTCTTCTATCAGGGCTGGAGTTTCAAGAAGGCGAGCTGAACGTCGTCTCGGGCGCCAAGGTGTTCTCAAACACCTACTTCTTAAGGTCTCAGCGCCGTGAAGACGACTTTAGGAGCAAGGTCTGGTTAAGAGAGTTTACCTTGATGGTGAATACGTTCCAGTCGAATGTTGTCAGGGTGATGGCTTTAACAGACGGGTGGGTATGAGATGTTTTGCTGTTTTGTAAACTGTAACGTGCCAGTTTGGGCGTAAGACGCTCCTGTTTTGTGTGTAACAGTGGGGTTCCAGTGAAAATAGAGAGGCGAGTAGAAACAGTCCCCTGGCTCCCGGGGTTCGAACCCGGGCCTGTCAGTTTACTAAATATAACCTTACGCCGCTAGCTGTTAGGCAAAAAGGTCCATACCAATAGCCTGGTCAGTTGGTTGCACTTGTGCCTATACAGGTTACAAACTACGTAAGGACAGACTAATACGGTTTTGATCCACTCACGCCCGGATGGACCCCTACTCCTTCCGATAAGTTGGATAGGATCTTAAACGTTCTTGTGTCTCCCCTTTAAACGCATGACATCTGGCTTTACGTCTCATTCATCTTTCATTGTCCGTTATATAAAGTCCGTCTTCTCTTCTGCGTGTCTCCATTGTCCAGGTGGTTGAAGGATGCTACAGAAGGAAAGGTAGCGGAGGCGAAGCAGCTGGTTACAGCAGGCCTGAGCGTGCTGTCTGTGTTCTGCATGTTGGCGTGTCTCAGGCGCGGGGAGGGATGGCTAGACACATGGAGGTAAGAACTGATGTGCACTCACGTGACTCTTACGTCATGTCGCGTCCGCCATGTTGGTGGGTTATAAGTATGTGAAACCTTACTTGTTGCGTCAGCTGTCTGTGTTCTGCATGTTGGCGTGTCTCAGGCGCCGGGAGGGATGGCTAGACACATGGAGGTAAGAACTGATGTGCACTCACGTGACTCTTACGTCATGTCGCGTCCGCCATGTTGGTGGGTTATAAGTATGTGAAACCTTACTTGTTGCGTCAGCTGTCTGTGTTCTGCATGTTGGCGTGTCTCAGGCGCCGGGAGGGATGGCTGGGCACATGGAGGTGAGAACTCGTGCACTCACGTGACTCTGACGTCATGTAGCGCCCGCCATATTGGTGGGTAATACGTAGGTATGAGTTCACAGTTGTGGTATCTGCTTTCCATGCATGCTGGCGTGTCTCAGGCGCGGGGAGGGATGGCTGGGCACATGGAGGTGAGAACTCATGTGCACTCACGTGACTCTGACGTCATGTAGCGTCCGCCATGTTGGTGGGTTATACGTAGGTATGAGTTCACAGTTGTTGTATCTGCTTTCCATGCATGTTGGAGTGTCTCAGGCGCGGGGAAGGATGGCTGGGCACATGGTGAGATGTGATGTGCACTCACGTGACTCTGACGTCATGTAGCGCCCGCCATATTGGTGGGTTATACGTAGGTATGAGTTCGCAGTTGTGGTATCTGCTTTCCATGCATGCTGGCGTGTCTCAGGCGCGGGGAGGGATGGCTGGGCACATGGAGGTGAGAACACGTGACTCTGACGTCATGTAGCGTCCGCCATGTTGGTGTATTATACTTAGGTGACCGTGTGAGTTCAAAGTTGTGGTATCTGCTTTCCATTCTCTCTTGCTGAGATCTGTTGGGTTATCTAAGGCATTGGAGCAATGATCTCGAGCGGAAAACCTTTTCATTGATCATCATTTGAATCTTATATTGTGTCTTTTATCAACCTTTCGGCAAAGTTGCAATAAATTGGAGCATATGTATTGTTAAAATCAAGTTGGAAATGCTTTTTAGATATCCACTGTCCTTGGCAAACTGCTTTAACTTTATGAAAGTCTGAGAAAAACTACTTTCCCTTCCTTTCTTACTTTCAGAAGAAGCAGTCCGCTGCTGGGGTTGGCCGGCGTGTTGTCCGGAGGTTTCGCCGCCCTGAGTTCTGGCGGGCTCCTGGGGTACTGCGGGGTCAGGATCTCAGACATCGCCTACTTGGCTCCGGCTCTAGTTCTCGGTAACATTGGCTTCTGCGTATTATCATGACCAGGATTTTCTCTGAAACATGAAAATAAGTGTCGTATCATTTAACCACCTGGACAGTAGAGTTCAGCTCAGCGTCACTAGTGAATGCTACCTGAAATGTCTGACCATTTTCAAATTCATATTTAGTTGCTTGAGGTACTCTTTTTTGGTAACGAACACTGGCTCGGGTCCGTCGGGTCACCATCTCCGGCGGTTATCGGTTCTTTCTTGTGATTTCTTCTTCTCAGGGCCATTAATACATTATTTCATATCAACACGTAGCAACCTATAATGTTTATTCATCAACACATATTGTGTTTCGGTAAATTTTACCCTCCTTCCGGTGTATTCAGGTGTTTATGTGGCCCATCTTATTACCTGGATGCCTAACCTTTATCGACATTGTTACCACCATCTGACACGTTTGCATTGCACTTCAATTTTTGTTATCATAATGTGACGACACATGCAAAACCTATCCCGTACCTCGTATTACAGGTGTGGGAGTGGACGATATGTTCATCATGCTGGCGGCCTGGCGCCGCACGGACCCAGCGGACAGCTTGGAGAGCCGGGCGGGCCAGGCGCTGAGGGAGGCCGCCGGCACCATCACCATCACCTCGCTGACCAACGCGCTGGCCTTCGGAATCGGCAGCCTCAGCGACTTCCCGTACGCGCGCACCTTCTGTGGGTACACGGCTCTGGCCATGCTGTTCGACTACTTCTACCAGGTATGGAAACGTATGGAACACGATTCAACTTTCCTTACTTACTTAGACTTAGTGGCTCCCACGTCGTGCGACGCATGAGGCAGTTAGAGTATTCCAGCACGCCCTGTCTACAGCCAGTCTCCACACATCTTTCCATCTCTTGCCCACTGGCAGGAGATCTCTGTCAACCGTCTGCTGCCAGTTCATCTTAGGACGACCCCTCCTTCTCCGACCTTGAGGTTTCTACTGGAGAACTTGGTGTACAAATCTCTCGGGTGGGAGTCGGACCACATGTCCTAGCCAGCTCAACCGTCGTTTGCATATGATGGAGGACACTGGTTGTTGTCTTGTTTGTGCTCTTACGTCTTTGTTTGAGACAAAGTCACTCCACTTGATACCCAAGATCTTCCTCACGCACTTGCTGTCAAAGGCGCCAAGCTTCATCTCATGGCTCGTTTTCCAACTTTCCTCCAAAACTAAAATCACTGGACGTACTCTAGCCTTTGCTATGTTCGAATGACCAATGACTTAGGTCACATGACTTATGTTACTTTGAATCAAACTGGAGACATATAGAAGGCGATGATATACGCCTTGCTTCTAAAATTCCTCTAAAATGAATCACACTGTAATCATACTCGATTATCATTCGGTAAGGCTTAATCAATACTTGATCTGTATAATCGTCTAGTGACAGATCTTACACAAATCAGGTCCCTAAGCTTGGCTTTTGATATCCATAACATCTAACGTTATGTTTTTCCTCACACAGGTAACGTTCTTCGCAGCGCTGATGGTCTTCTCGGGAAGAATGGAATACCCGTCATCCGTTTTGCCGCGTTGCCATGACAACGTCCCGTACACCAAACTTCAAAATGGCGGTAAATTCGCCAAGGTCAGCAAAAACCTCGAGCCGAGAAACGCGAACGTTTACGAAGATGACACCAATTTCGCTGAGGTGTTACTCGAAGATAGCCCGAAAAGAAGGATGGAAGTATGGCGGGAAAGGACACAGCGGATGCGCATGTCCACCATCGAAGAACTCGACCCTGAATTTGAAGACTCTGAAATTCTCAATGACGCAGACGAGAGCTTGAGCAGGATGCTTGGCCGTGCCATAACCAGCAAGCAGACCCTAGTGTGGCTAGCGTGCGTGTATTGTACGTATCTGTTCGTAGCAGGTGCCGGAATCGCGTCTCTGGAAGTGCGCGATTTGAGCCGCGACGACTGGATAGACAGGAACTCCCCAGTCTACGTGGCAGTGGAGTGCGATAAAAAGTACTTCAGCGATTTCTATCCCGCGGTTACCATAGTGATAGAGGGTGACGTAGACTACTGGAACGTCACGACGCAGAGGATGATGATGAGGATGCTGAGCAGGATGGAGGAGCTGGACCACATGAACGACGGCATCGCGACGCAAACCTGGCTACGTCACTACGTCAGCTTCCTCAAGCTGACTAGGGGTTCCTCGGATCTGGGCAGGGAGGAGTTTCTGAGAACACTGAAGGAAGAGTTTCTTACTACCTACCTGTTTGGTAAATACAGGAAGGATATCGTCTTCTCGCAAAACGGGACTATCATTGCCTCTAGGTTTATATTTGCCGCGAAGGGAGTCAAAGGGAAAGCACTCGCGATCGCGACGCTCAACAAAAACCTCCGTGACATCGTAGATGACTGTCCTTTTAAAGCGTCGGTGTTCTCCTTTGTCTTCCCGATCTTCGAGCAATTTTACTACGTGCGAGAGACGATGGCGAGAAATGTCATCGCCGCCTTGGTGAGCATGATGCTCGTAACGCTGTTGTTCGTCCCGAAGCCGGTTTACTCCCTTTGGATCGGACTCTGCATCCTGTCCATTGATGTTGGAGTTCTTGGCTTCATGTCGCTCTGGGGGATCTCCCTGGAGCCCGTTGCTGTCAGTATATTCACCGTCTCCATCGGGTTTTCCGTGGACTATGCCGCACACACTACCGTGCATTTCGCGGTGTCCCAGAGCGAGGGGAGGAGGGAGAAGGCGATCAGGGCGCTCTGCGAGGTGCAGCTGCCGGTGGTTCTGGGCGCGGCTTCCACTGCGTTGTGTATTCTGCCGGCGGGTTTGGGGTCTACGTATGTCTTCACGTTGCTTTTCAAGGTGATCATTCTGGTGATCGTGATCGGCTGTGCGCATGGACTTGTCTTTCTTCCGGCTGCGCTGTCCGTCTTGGGACCGGGAGGGAAGGTTAACACCATGCCGTCAGTGTAGAAGACATCTTTAATTATTTATCCGTTCGTTTATTTATTTTTCCTTTTTTTAAGTCTTTTCAACAACGGTGTTGTGGGAGGGTCTAAGGTAATGTCAACAACAGTAAGCGGTTCGATGGAATAGGCGTTTTTTGTACAACTCACCTTTTCAACGCCATCATACGAACACGATCATAAACGAATGTAACAAAAGAAGAAATGATGGTCAGCACCAGGAACAGGGATAGAACTGATTATGTTAGTGGGTGTTCGGCACCAGGGACAGGGATGGTACTGAATGCTTCAGTGGATGTTCAGTACCAGGGACAGGGGTGGAAATTAAATGCCTTGGTGGATGTTCAGTACCAGGGACAGGGGTGGAAATTAAATGCCTTGGTGGATGTTCAGTGCCAAGGACAGGAGTGGAATTTGAATGCCTTGGTGGATGTTCAGTGCCAAGGACAGGGGTGGAAATTAAATGCCTTGGTGGATGTTCAGTACCAAGGACAGGGGTGGAAATTGAATGCCTCGGTGGATGTTCAGTGCCAAGGACAGGGATAAAACTGGGTAGTTCAATGGGTGCTCAACACCAAGGACAGGGATAGTACTGACTGTTTCAGCGGATCTTCAGCACCGACCACAGGGATGGTGCTGGATGTTTCAGTGGATGTACAACACCAAGGTCAGCGATAGAACTGGATGTTCAGCACCAAGGACAGGAATGTTTAAGTAGATGTTATTTTTCACTGTCCAGAACCACATTCATGTTGCCGTGTAGTGTATTACGTTGATACCTTACGTTTTGATGCTTAACGTTTTGCTACACTGTTATTTTACGTTGTGCTTGATACTTAAAGTTACACCAGTGAAATGTGAGACTTTGAAACACTTGATAACAAAGTTGGGAATGTTGCCTAGTTGGACTAGGTTCACGCTAAATTATTAACCCCGGACTTTGTGAGATACATTATGGATGTTTATATGCTATCATAGCTACATCATTGCAACATACATGACTTTTCTAGGCTTAACTAACCGGCGCTGGTTCTGCTACTCCTGCAGCTGCATTGTGCTACAGATGGTCAAAATAAATCTGGATTGGTATATGTTATCAGAACCACATCATACAAATGACTCTTCTAGGCTCAGCATTGGTTCTGCGACTCCTACAGCTTTACTGTCCTAAACATGGTCAAAATATTTACGTACATGGTACGTGGTAACATGAAATATTATATGCAATATCTGAGTGATGACGTAACAGCTACGTGTATAACGTTGACATTGACCTTGGACCCACTTGAACATTGTCCTACCGATATTGTCCTTAGGAGTTATTTATATCTCTGATATATTCATTAGATAGCCTCTTGAGTGGTAATTTGACCTTAGAAACTTGTAGATAAAACACTTTAATGTTCAATGTTCAAGTTTGGTTTTTGACATTGCGAATCCAAGTTTCATCAGCACATGTCTAATGTAGTCTTCACAGCAGGACCTAGCTATGGCCGGTGGTTTGATTTGATGAAATAAACCTGGAGTGTCTCCAAGAATTTAGCCAAACGTGTCGGGTCGGTCCGACTTTTCTTGATACGTGTGTTCATTTCTTTAACGCACAGGGCGGTATCTGTGTTGATAGTTGTACTCGGATGGAAAGAGTGCCCTTGCTATAGATTAACCATGCTCGAGCAGTGTCTCTTAACACTCTCTTTCGGCTTTTCTACCCCAACTGCCGATATTCTTCATCTTAATGTTTTCTGCTTTGGGTCAGACGAGGACAATGTGGCACTGCACTAAAGTTAGTAACTTATTTTAACAGTGTCACATACAAAGTACAGACAGAAGGTAAAGGTAGTTCTTTACCTCCCCGACCGAAGTCAGGTACCCATTTTTACAACTGGGTGAAGTGAAGAAAGTCATGTAAAGTGTATTTCCTAAGGGCACAACGTCGGGGGCACGGCGGGTATCGAACTCGGGACCTCTAGGTTTCGAGCCCAGTACTCCAACATTTACGCCACACACGACACCACGTTTAGTCGATCTCGAAGCGAAATGCTTGAGGCATAATGCAATTTAGTAGGTGTGACCCAATGTACTTCTCTTTTCAGATAAGCCCTACTGAGACCTGCGTAACATTTCCAAGTCGGGCTGTTTGTTAAAAGTAAGGATAGAAAATTGTACGTAAAAATATGCCCAAATAATCCCCACGGCTACTCTCTTTACGTGTTGCGTAGTTTGGTGTCTTTTATATCATTCTCTCATTGAAGAAAGCTGCCCGGCCAGGCCCCGGTTTAGAAATGTGACGCAGGCTTTAACTAATAGCAGGTAGATTGCCATTTGGTATTCAGAACATCGACCGCTAGGACAGCTCCTCCAACCACTTTAGCTCAGTTGTAATCTTATAGCGACATCGTTAACCACTTATTGACTTCACGTACTATTCTCTAGACATTCTTGCTTGCTCCGTACCCCATTATTTCTGTACCGGGATACGCCATGATTTACAATGGTCTTTAAGTGGGCAATTCAAAGCCTCCAAATTCCGAAGGACTGACGTGCTTGTTCATCGTTCTCTCGAACAGTACAAAGTCTATCCAGTCCAAAGTACACTCGATGGAGTTAAGTTACTGCTATAAATCGTTCTGCTGTCAACTAATAGTTTTGTGTCCACCAAAGGTCACCATCGCGAGTTCTATTCTTTTCAACAAGTAGTGCTTAGTCACCATTGCACAAGCCTGCTTTTCTAAGTACAGAGTTTAAATTGTTACGAATACCGTTTCTTATGTTGAAGAAATGCTGTATCTCCTTTAGTAATCCGAAGACCTTTAGAACAATTTTTAAAGAATCCTATCCGAACGACATACATACGTTAGAGAAATAGGCTTTGCATTTTTCAAACAGTATAAAATTATAGACTTTATCGTAACTTATACGACTTCTGAACCAAGCAAAGGACGTACTAAAACTCGCAAAAGCCACGCATTGCTTAAAGATCAAAGGGGAATACTCGAGACTCAGTTCTGTAGACGAAATATTGGTGATGTCATTTGGTAAGCTTTAAAATACACCTTGGCCTGTATGCGTCACGTCACGTCTTATTCATTTCGGGAGCATTAAAGGGAGGCAGGAAGAACTAGTAAGGTGAAGTCAATAAATGTTCCTGAGAAAGTTCGACAGAATAAGGGAGTGAGGAAGAAGAAGAAGAAGAGGTGAGGAACATTATTGCACAGTCACGGCCATCGGGAGATTTTTTGTCATCGTACGAAGTTCATGAAGACTATGGCCTCGCCGAGGATACGTGGCAACACTTTCTCTCCACAAAGCAGCTGATGTTTGTATAACATATCCTTGACTGCATGTCATTAAAGTGCTAGCGCTAAGCAGTTATACGAATAACGTGATCAGAAATTCACGAAAACTTTGCCCTTTTGCCCTCTAAGATTACACGAAAGTTTGAGAGATAGCGGAGATGACACACCTGTGGATGCACACCTGTGACGTCACTGTCCACGTATGTTTACAGATGAGTCGTACGATTGGCTCTTTCGGGACCAAAGGTGGTAAGAGATAGAAGATCGTCCATTGGGGTCATCTGAGGGCAAACCATCCGAAGGACTGATCCATGGAAACGTTTTCTTTAACTACTTACTACCATCTCCTTGGTATGCCCAGAAGCATATTGATGAATATTTCATTTCGTGTCAAGGGTATGGGGTACAGATCAGACAATCAAGAGATCTGAAACGAAAGAGGAATCTTCGACAGAACGTAATAAATGTATGTGTGTTATGTGTGTTCCACAACTTTGCAGACTCAACACTGAATAACACTGCATTTCACATTGACACAACTCACAGTTATTGTGCTATGCACATGATAGTATACATTACATTCAGCAATGATGGACTACAGGCAACCGTCTCTCGGGACCGACTTCGGCTACAGGCTATTGTCTATAAAACCTGTTCCAGAAAGTTCTACCGCCACATTGAGGTCAACGACCTGGCCCAGTTAAGCAGACACCGGGGTCTATTCTTTTGTGACAAAATGTCGAAACGTTTTAAAAGGGTAGGGAACAAAGAAAAGCATTCCACGACGGCCAACAACTGTGCAATTTTTATCGTTTGGGTTCAAAATCTACAACCAGGAGTATCCAAACCCAAGACCACGGTCTTGACCTCCTAAGTGTTGGAAAGACCAGAACAAAAAAGACACTGGACTTAGTCTTAAGTCTTAGTTTGTATATATATGCGATGTGGAGATACTTGACGGAACGAGCAAGGGGCCAGTCCATGGCCTGCGCACTAAGGCAGTAGACAGAGTTCAAAATAAGGATTTTTCTGCGCTAACATTTTAGCAGGAGTGCTTGATAAAAATCTGCTGAAACTGACTTGAGATATTCCGATTGCGTCATAGTTTACTCGAGGGCAAGTGGAGCGAGGCCATGTCATTGTCTCTGACCTACTTTATGTTATAAAGTAACCAGAAAAAGACAATGCAAAACTCCTCAAGGTGAACACTTTGACCTACCCAGATCCTGAGACGCACAGGTGGTTCTTATCACCATGTACAAGCAATAAAAGTTCTATTGTGTGATAAAGCAAATCATTGTCTGATAGAGCGAGGAATATGCCAACTTTGTAGTTTAGGTTACGTAGAAGACGAAGTACATTTCACCGAGGATTGTCCTTTGGATAAAAAAAAACCAATAGAAGCTCTAATTGACTATATATAATGTTAAGTAAGTTTCCTCACTCCAGATACTTGAATAGTAAAGAGACATTCATATTCCTTACAGGCTTCGAAAAAACGCCCGTATCTAATCACACAGCTTCCTACCAAACTGAGTGAGATGAATTCGAATGTAATAGAGCAGATTAGTCCAATAGCCTGATGTTCGTTGTATGTGGCTCTGTTGAAATTAGTTAATAGCTTCAGTGCACTTGCATATTTTCCCTGATTGTCTGAAAGAAAAATATGAAGAAAAAAACTGCAATCGTTGAAATAATGGGAAGTGGCCTATAAGGCCTACAACACATTACCAATTCGGGGCCCTATCTGGCAGCTTTCGGGAACGAAAAGAAACCAAACGTTACTACACAAGACGTAAAGAGAATAGTCTCGGGCATTAGTTGTGTAGATTCTTTACGTATACATTTCTATTTCTCGTTTACAAAAACAGCCCGGTGGGGCCCCGGTTTGGAAATGTGACGTAGGCCAAAGGCATTGCTTTTGACCTGTGCGTACGAGATGACCGAGCGGGCATTCTGATTTTTTAAAGGAGTTTGCTCAGTGCACGGCCATTGAGCACTTCTAGGCACCGAACTTCGCTCACTGTGGCAGTATCTCTTCTCCCTAAGTCAAAAACATCGGCAAGTTCGACTACCTGACCCAATAGGCGAAGTTAGGGTAACGAGGCTGCTCGGGAAATTTCCTACCCCATTTAGCCGGAATGGTTTGATCCAATCACACTGAGAAGGACTCCTACTCTTTTCGATAATTGTGGCGGGTTCTTTTACATGCTCAAAGTGTGGGTCTCCCGAACAGAGAGCCTTCATTTACCGTCCTGTCCTAGGGATTGCGTCATGTGTTCCCGTTGTGTTCACGTGTTCCACCTTCCTGACCTACTTTTCGTCGTCATAAAGTAGCCAAGAGAAGACAATGAATAAAACCGTCAAGTAACCTTTGGTCCAGCTATTCAGAGACACACGGGTGCGTGCTTTATCGGCCGAATATGAGTCCGATTGTTTGATGATATAATCTACCAGCAAACATTCGCGGCATTCTCGACGTAACGTAGCTTATGGCAACAAGAACATTACAAAGCACACAGAAAACTATAGACAGTCATGATGTCAGTAAATGCTACTATCACTACTCTACAGGGGAAGTGACAAAAGATAGGAAAAACGATCCTTCCAAAAAGTGCAGTTTACCCTGGCTTCTCACTTTAAATCTAGTAGGGTATTCTCTCAGCAGTAATACATCCATATTGGACGAGCTGGCACGACTGCGGATTTCTATATAAAACTGAAGGAATACAGATTGATAAAAATGACACACTCATATCTGAATTACTTTGCATTTCACACAGCTGCATTTCAGCGAAAAGGACAGTTATTGTACATAATTTTGCACATTGTATAAAACAATTATAATCGGTTATAGACAACTGTCTACCATACCGACTACTGTTCCAGAAAGTTCTGAACTCATATCGGAGCCATCCACCTCGTTCATATGTATGTGCTAAACCACATTACTATGAACATATTAAGTATGCACTACACTGCAATAATGGCCCTGTTTATATACACGTTTTCGGAGTCGACTTGCAGCGAGTTAGAGGTCACGTGGCACTATCAGCGACATTCTAGGGTTTCTTAGCGCATCTATAGCCTCAGAAAGCAGTAATTTATATTTTTTCGTCATTTTCTGTCAACATTTCGTGCATGTTTGGTCAGTTAACTGGTACGTCGCGGCAGCTCAGACATGGCGGAAGACCATGGTAAATCCTACTTTAGAGACTCATTGTCCAATCAATCAATAACCTGAGTGACAGATGACAAATTTAAACCAAAATTGAGTCAGCGCGGAGCAAGGAACCTTAACCCGTCACTCACAAGCAACAAAATAATCAGCACGTTGATTGTGGTCGCTTCAACAGGAAGAGAAGAGAAGAGAAGAGAAGAGAAGAGAAGAGAAGAGAAGAGAAGAGAAGAGAAGAGAAGAGAAAGAGAAGAGAAGAGAAGAGAAGAGAAGAGAAGAGAAGAGAGAGAAAGAGAAGAGAAGAGAAGAGAAGAGAAGAGGAAGCCAACATCAGTTCCAAATCGCTTGTGGAATCAGAATTCTTCAGAGTTTATTCCGGCTGAGTCGACTAAAGACCGCGTGATTAGTTTGTTCCTGAGCACGCGCCAATAGAGATGTGCCTCGTCAGGCGGCGGCGCCCTTTGCTTTGGGGTCAGCTGGTTCCGGGAATCTGTCCGAAAGCTAGATCGCGGTCTCATTCTGTCACAGATGAATGATCTTTATTGTCACAACTAAAGTACAGCGATTATCTACGAATGCCATGTCTTAAACCAGAAAGATAGATAGAAATTGTAGCTTCCATCACTTTCAGGCTTGTTTTTTATTTGTTGTTGCTGTTTTATTTATCCCTCTAGCAATGGACAGGTTAAACCCTTCCCGCGCCTGATGGCGCATAGGACGGTGCCCGTCTCTGTTTCCTTAGCCCTGGGCCACACAACGCAATCACTACAGCAGGGTGCTAGTCCACTGGTAGTGGTGTGTGTTCAACCTCCATACTCTTTCCCGAATGCTGAGTGCTAAGCAGAGAAAGCAGCATGTACATTTTTAAAGTCTTTGGTATGACTCGGCCGGGGATCTAACTCATGACCTACCAAGTGCAAGGCGAACACTCTACCCACTAGGCCATTGCATCGGACAATGGACAGGTAGGCATGATAACATGTCTGATGTTCCATATTGTCTGATGCAACCTGACGGCAATCGCATGGTGTGCAGGCAGTGTAGCCATGGCAACGGGGACACAGTGCGAAGGTCCGAACCGCTGAAGGTTCCGTACAACTCTATTTTTTTACTCTCTTCCAGATGAATTGCGCTGGATAAAATCTTTTTCTTTTCAAAATAAGCAAAATTGGAATGGGGAGTGTTGCCATTATAGGTCGCATTTTTCAGCGCATTTCCAAGATTAGACTAGATGCCGCATCAGAACAGAATCTTCCTTCGGCGTTTGTGAATTATAATTTGAGTTAGTTAGGTTTATATGGGGTTTGCTATATATATATGTACTGCTCACATAGTATATGTGAAGAAATAAACAACGCAAAATGCGGTAATCGTGTGTCAGAAAAACGATCTCCTCCGTACATCTGCTTGGAGATTAACGGTCAGCTAATTCACGCGCCTAGGAGGGACCGCGTTACACCTGTCGACCCCTACGTAAAGGTGCTGATAACGTAAGGCACGTCAGAAAGGTGTGTACAGGTGTGTCAGGAGGCGTGGGTAACGTCAGGTGAGGACCCTGGACCGCGACCAAAGGGCAGGTACAGGTATTACTTTAGCAAAGATCGGACTTTGGCAGTCCGCGGTGGCAGGTTGACAAATGGGTTAGGGTCAGGTGTGGTGTGCGCCCCGGCTACTGGTAATGGACTGGTCACGTCGGCCTGGCCTCGGGAAAGGGCACGGGGTAAATGTGTAGTTTATGCTAGGATCACAATTCCAAACCGGGGCCCGGCCGGGCTGTTTTAGGAAACAAAAAATAAAATGCATACCCAGAAATAAACACCGATCATGGCCACGACTCTTCTTTTACGTTTTGTGTGTTTTGGTGTTTTTGATATCACAATTGTCGTTCCCGAAAGCTGCCCCGGTTTGGAGATGTGACCTGGGCATTACAGGGCACTCTGGCTTCTGTTACTGTAGCACCGTTATAACACAGTTGTACAGGGATACGGTATTGGTAGGCACTGTATTTGACGTCATGATAATGATAATCTTTATTACAAGTTCATGCCCGAGGGCTAATTGCAGACAAAGTAAAGTAGTTATATCTAACAAAGGAATCTGGGAGTTTGGCCTTGGAAGTCTCTTGATATTACTTCGGTATGATTTGCCAGGTGCAGTTCACTAAACCTCGCACTTTGGCCTCTGTTGCTGTAACAACTTGGTAATGCCAATAGGGTAGGTTTGTGTTTTATGTATATCGAAGCCTCTTGAACTGTACTGGTGGTCACACTAGCACCTATCAATGGTCCAGCACATACTAGTAGTACTTCGCATTTCGTACAAGTGGTGGGGGTGTAGGAAATGGTGGGGTCACACACATCGTGCGATTGTCGTACAATAGGGCATTTTTGTTTTGGGGCAGCCATGCAAGTGTGCAGGTTGTCAAAATTTTAGCTGTCTCTCTACACAAAATGCTGTTTTAGATCCATGTCGGTGGTTGGTTCTGTCGCTGCCTGCTTGAAAATCCCATGGCATCAAAATCGCATACGACGGTATCACGACATATACTGTAAATGCAGAAATATTCGCGGTGGATTAATATTCGCGGTTTTCGCGGCGGCAGCTTCACCGCGAAATTAAATCCACCGCGAATATTTCGTCTGCTGGCGCCGCCTAAGGTGCCCCTTTTCCGCTCCATGTACATACTACTACTGTCTTTGTCACTGTATAATGAAATGTTTGACATACTTACTACGGTGAAGTCTTGACTGAAGACACACATGTAATTTTTTCATACGACCAACTGTATTACAGTACTGTACAGTATGTTCACCATGATACAAAGGTCGTACTACTGTATACTATTACGTATTGAGAGGGTAGATACGATTAGATCAGTAACAGTGGCTCACGCCAAGAACAAGTCAAAAGCATGGAAACTGTTCTATCCGTCTGTATAGGACCCTTACCGGGTAACCAGCAAGTGTTTTCCGACTGGCGGTTTGTAGAGGCGCCGGGTTTTACACGGCAGTTCGTGACTACAGTGCAGTGCTGAAAATGCATTGAATTTCGCGGGATGGCACTACCGCGAAATTAAATCCACCGCGAAATGTCCATTTTGCCGCTACCGCGAAATTAAATCCCCGCGAAATTAAAAGCATTTACAGTATTACTGCGCCCTACGGTATTACATATGTTACAGATGCTTCTGGAACCTTGTGCTATATACTGATCACCGAGGCCTTACATTGGGAGGGGGCAGGGAGCAAAGGTTCAGTTCATGGACCCTCGTTCTTCGGCCTCTACTCCTGCAACAACTTGGTAATGCAGGGTATACGTTGGGGGCTAGCTGATATGTAATATGTAACTTTCCTAACTATGTCAGAAGTCTCTGTAGTACAGCCACCATGCATCTGTATGGTACAAGGTACCGGCAAAGGACTTATTGATTGATTGATCTATTGACTGAACTGTTCAGATACCTATCTAGACTCTGTGCTATCAGTGCGCAGCTACCGTGGAATTCACGAAGAAGCTCAAAGGTGACTCCTGAGCAAAGAGCCTGACCTTACGTACAAAGTTTCTCAGTTAGACCGTGAAAATATGCTGCCATGTACCTCGGTACGTTATTGAGATATCTATATCATGTGTATATAGGTGTTCGCGTTTCTACCATCATATTAAAGGCTATTATTATTATTATCATTGTATTATAACGTATCTGTTCCTACATTTTCAGTATCAAAAAGAAGC
Source organism: Branchiostoma floridae x Branchiostoma belcheri (assembly GCA_019207045.1). NCBI lineage: Eukaryota > Metazoa > Chordata > Leptocardii > Amphioxiformes > Branchiostomatidae > Branchiostoma > Branchiostoma floridae x Branchiostoma belcheri. The sequence continues at coordinate 1,336,381 of CM033037.1, read as the reverse complement.
GAGAAGTCGAATTCAATTAGTAGAATGTGATTCTTGTGTTGGTTGACACTGTAAATATTTCATGTATCTGTTCAACTATTCTGACTGTATCTAACCCTTACCTTGACTTCAATTAAAAGCGGCCTGTTGGCCGATTTGAGCTTCTCATGGATGAATAAAGGTTCAAACAGTTCTTTCGTTGTGACCTTTATTTAACCCAGTGCGTATATATGTACAATAAAGGTCTTCATTTATTACATATAGCCAGTAACACACAATCCCACACCTTTGGAACAGAGAATTCATCGCCACAATTCAAAAGAATAAAGAACGAAGAAGACATTATCATATCTTATATTATAGGTTATATAGCAGTGACAGAGCTTTTCGTTTTGTTGAAATTGTAGAAACCCATGGCCAGCCCTTTCATGTGATGAAAAATACTTTGATTCGTTTTGATCAATCATACTCGTCTCTTCCTACCCTTCCAACCTAGGACAGAACCCCTTGTACGAAACTGTACTACAATCGAGTACATTTACCTTTTGTGTTACCTGCATTGTTGTGTTCTGCCTGCACTTAGCCCATTGGGACAGAAATATACAGCATTTTTCTTGTGTGATTTCAGTTATGTCTTAGATACCAGTCACCCGTTCGTTCATCAATGGAAGAACCTTTTTTTATTGTACATTTTTGCTCTCACAAGGTTAGTACAGGCCAGGATGATAAAGTTCTTAGTTGTTCTAAATCAATGCAACATGAACCAATTGATGACATAACTGTTATCATAGACCCGGTCAAACTTTCGCAACCTCACAAAGATCGTATCAAACAACGGATGTTGCACCAGAATTGCGAAATTCTATCAGTTGACTCATCATTACTGGGTACTTTTAGTGTGTAACGCTAGTTCACCTTTATCCGTTGCGGGGTAACCTTTATCCGTTGCTTTTAAAAGCAGGATATTTAGAGACATCGAGTCGACGGATGGTGATTTCAAAGTACAATATTTTGAAATGTTTATATACATATATCGGTATATGGCAATGGATAGATCAATCAATCAATCATATAGGTCACCCCTATATTTGACAATATTGAATTTTGACATCACAACGGGTATAGGTTACCACGCGGATAAAAGTTAACTACTTGATACGGAATATACAACGTCTCCGTATCCATACAGAAGTCTCTCTCATACGAGGGGCGTTCAACAAGTAATAACTCTGACCCACTTCCAGTTGTTTGATCTAGATGAAATTTTGCCTGTGTAATGATTCATATCTCTATGGGTTATGTTGCAAAAAACAGCTCTGAACTAATTGTGGTTTCTGATTTACTGGTGTTTGAACTGAGTCAGGTGTGAAATGGACCAGGTGTGAAATGGAGCCAGTTGAGTGTCGCGCAGTGATCCGGTTTTTGTATTTGAAAGGACGCACACCAAAGAAGACTTTTGATGAAATAAATGAAACTTATGGTGATGATGCCCCATCATATGACCTTGTAAAACGCTGGCATCCTGAATTCAAACATGGCCGGAAGTCTCAGTGGAAACAGCTCCCAGACCTGGTCGTTCCTCTTCTGCCATTGATGAGGCATCTGTTGGAGGACCAACCTGGGGTGTCCTACAAAAACGGTGTCCAGAGCTGCATCAAACGATGGAAGAAATGCAAACTCTGGGTGGTTCCTATGAAGAGAAAGACTAATAACTGTGCCAAGTTTCATTAATCTCCTGCTATGGAAAATGAGTCAGAGTTATTACTTATTGAACGCCCCTCGTACATACACACATATCACCGTCACCAATCTAAGTAAACCGTTACATAAGCAGATGGAAACTTTGGAACCATCGACCTTTTCCTACAGCGATCGCACCACGCCGCGGCCTGTCACAGTAGTGGCGATAGCAGGAGGACGTTTAGAAGATTAATGACTTTAAAATTAGGAACCTCATCGGGCAAAGTTCTTCAGTAATTTACCTGAGAGGGTCAGGGATTTTATGTTTTCGAGTTTAAAAAAATTGCACTGTTTTTAGAACCATCAACATTTATTGTAAATTCCCATATGTAAGGTCATGCAAGGGAACAAGCTGTTCACTGTACATTGTCGACTGTAAAAAATCACTTGTTTAAATTGGACGAGCTGTCTTTGTAAAGTTCTACTATCAAATTAAATGTTGGTGAAGATGAAAATTGAATAACCACACGCAATATTTGCACTAATTCGACTGTACGGTGACAGAAAAATCATTAAGTTTTGTCATTACAAATCATATTTCCCGTCTTAAGTTCCTCTGAAACAGTACCACAACTTGGCAGTTACCAACAGATCCGTTTTAGATGCGTTCGTTCTGTTAGGTCGCTCATTTCACAGCCTTTAGGTACACTTTCTGAACGAACCTTGGTCACATACATAAGAGGAATAAAAATAGCGCGTTATATGACAGTTTTACACAACCGCTGAAGGGTTGGGTTGTTTTTCAGTCCAAGTGTTCACGTGAAGAGGTCGTGATCGCTCTCCGTGGACTTTAGCCCTTCAGAAAGAGGAACAACAGCCAGCAACTTTCGTGTGTTTTTTGCGGTTTTCCGCTGCCGGGAGACTGAATTCCTTACAGGCGTGCGAAACTCAAAGTTCGCTTTTCTGTACAAGCGTGTAATAATCCAAATATGCGATATGTCAGCACTATTTAAAACAAGTGTGCGGAGTACAACTCATACTAAATTGTTATCAAAAACAATAACCGCAGGTGTTGCTTGTAAAGGCGCAATAACACAGAACATGGTCAACAGGTTGTTTTTCTGGCCTTTGAATGGTATCACACCGCTGATAACGGGAAACAGCTTAGCAATGCAAAACTGTTTGCCGTTCTGAGATTGCGATCAGCTCCGCTACCATCCACCGCAGGGAGGGGGCAAAAACTTCGGACTCTGAACCCTGGCAAACACGCGCTGTGATTGGTCGGAGGCTGACGTCACTGGCGGGTATATAAGGCGCTGGCTGATTGGGGAAAAGCTTTACGTCGAAACGTCCCCAAGAGGAGCGCACGTTAACTTCAAACCGGCCAGCAACACAAGCAACATGAAGGCCGTTATACTTCTCCTCGTCATCGCAAGCGCACTGGCTGGTAAGTTTCCACGTTCTGTTGTCATTAGTACTTATAACTACACAGCTATGGGTGCATTTGTAATGTGTGGTAATACTTTGTAGCTATGTAAAAGTTAAGGCGAAGTGTGTCCGCAGAATCCGAAATTGTATCTGCTTACAAGAGAGTAAGAATACTGACAAAAAAAGTGATGAAAAGGTCTGTATATTTCCGTGTAAATACTGTGTTAAGATGATTTGTCAGATGCAAAAGAAGCAGCAAATTCCGGAGACATGGGAGATGTCTGTGCGCTGTCCCGATTTGGTGACTGTTTCATATCTCTGAAAATTGCTGAAGGGGGATTTCCTTTGTTGTGTAGCCCGAGAATGAAGAACCGACTATAAACCTTTTTTCAATACATCCTGAATTGTAGACGCTGAAGCATTTTACCACAGCAAAAAAAAAAAAAAAAACTCATACCCTATGCCAAAATTCCTTATCTACCGCTAGAACCGTTTCCGCGGCCAATGATTTGGCCCATTTACTGAATCTTTTGTCCATGAAGACCTTGGCTCGGCATAGTATTGCATCATGTGTTGGCAGCAAGGTTTGGTCCCGGGAGACCAGTGCAGCTGTAACCACAGCGCTATCTCATCGCTTTGTGCCCATAGGGAGTGTCTGTGACATTTCAGCACCGCTACAAACTTGATCATATCAACCAATGTGATGAGATATCTCGATCAAACCTAAACTGTAACTTCCGAAACACAAAAGAATTAAAATCACGCAACTTTTCGACTGACCAACTGAAGTCTTTGTAAAGGAATCCACTGGAGTGACTTCGATTCAGTCGAAAATTTGGGGAAAGTCCATTTTTGTGTAGGAAGTTACAGTCTAACTCCCCGGTATGAATTTTACCGAAGCAGATGAACTTAAAAGTTCGTCTTTGTGTTGGAACAAAGGTGGAACTTTACAACTATGGATTCCACCAACAGTTACACAGATGACGTTCCATTCAAATTTTCAAGTTGATGAGATAGCGCCGTTATCAAGCAATGCTTTGACCAGCTGACAGCTAGTTTAAGCATAGACATATTACTGTACGACAATTGGAAAGCCTCTCTGACAGCACAATTTCTCCGTTCTCTCTTCCAGTGCCAGTTTACAAACCCGAAGTACAGAAAACCCAGAAAAGCGGACGCATCCCCAAGCCGACCCAATGCAACAGTAAGTACAGTTTTATTTCTTCTATTAGTCTATAATTTGACGAAGAAATTAGACAAATAGTTTCTCATCTTGGGGACGCGGGGTAGAACAAAGATATCGGCTTTTGTGTCTTTTAGTGCGAAATTGTGGATACGGCTACTTGCACTAGTCCAGAGATTTTTGACATGAATGAGATACCGGAGATCCAAGCTGTACTTTCGTCGTTGCTAAGTGGATGACAAAAGTACTAAGAGGAGGATTGTCCCCTTTTAATTGTCTTAAACCTTCCATCTTAAGCTCGTGGAAGAAGCTTAATGCATTTAACGTAAGAAGATCTTTATTTTTTCATTGTCGATTTCGGAGGCTTTGCTCCTTCGTCTTGAGCAAATACCATTTCTACTTCTCCGTCTGCAAAAGGGGGCACTAGCATCTTAGCAGCACGGGCTGAAGACGATATAATTGAATTATAAAGAACAGGTAGACATCTAAATCCCTTTGGTAAGCAGGTAAAATGCAGATAAAGACGCATGATCTGTTTGCGGAGTTGTTTTTTGCGGTATGTGAACAGTTGGGGGCGTGGGAGGGGGTGGGCATCATGAGATAAGATAAACTCCGAACGATTTAGCGCGCACGACTGGCTACCGGAATGGTGCGCACCGGGCTGGGGTCTTGTCATATTCAAGGATGCTCTTTGTGAAGTCAGGATTCTATGGAGAGCTATAAACATCTAGATGTAATAAAAATTGATTCATGGATTTGAAGACTTCTTTGCTGTTGAAATAAGTGGGGTTACGGTATCCAGGGTTGACAGATTTCTGAAGTCGTCTTCAGCTTTTATAACCAAATTTTCCTGTTCAAAGAAAACGTCCCCAAGGCAGTTCTGTTTTTTTTAGTAATACCCGATTAAAACATTTTGGGAGTTCGAAGACTTTTAGATGAAAAACACACTAATGAGGTACAAAGTGACCTTTAGGACCTGTTGCACGTATTTCACAATCCCTGTCCAAACTTGCGTAACCCTCGGGCCAAAGAACACCCAGGGTACACACGCGTGGGCCCATCCGTGTTGCCATGGCGACTTCTGCTGACTCCAGCTTTTCTGCGGGACGACTATAGTTAGTAAAACCGCAATGGTGACACTTACACTGATTGTGTGATAAATTATATTAGGCTTCAGTCAACATGATCTTTAGAACAGCTGTAAGTAGGTGTGCTGCTATAGAGTACAAAGTACAAAGTGATAAAAGACTTCACCCCGCTTGTTGTTACGTATCGGGGTTGGAATGCCCACGGACCTTGCCCCCTATTCATAACGGGTTGTTTTTCAGTAATACCTGTCACCGGGGGTCGGAAAACAATCGAATTTATTGACTTGTTTGTCACGGACATTGTTGAGGCGTTTGGGAAAGATTTACAAGTGGACTACATTAAGTGTTGTAGGTGCAAAAATGCACGTATTAGACAAATATGAAAAGCGCTATAAAAGTACGCAGAACCTTTATAAATTTGGATTGAATTTTTCCTACTAAGCATTTCTAAGATGATTCTGTATAGATTCATAAAAAACACGCAGAACAGAGGAGAGAATATGTCAGTCCATTGCTTAAACAGTGTATAATTTCAGTTCCTGTCACAATATTTTTAGCCATTTTGGTGGACTGAGTTAGAATGTATTTTCGACCTTGGCAAACCTAGTTGTACACTAGGGCAGGAGTACTTGGAACTTTGGCCACATTCCTAACTTTGCTATGTTCTAAAAATAGCCTCAAAACCCGTTCGCGTTACACCAGTGCCTCCTGGCGGAAACCTTTGGCACAACAACCATCCTTGTTGACCTTTGGCCTTGAATGAGGTTGGCATTTGATGCCTAGTGCTACTATTGTACCTGGATATTGTCATTCCACTTAACATCAGTCTTAGGACAGACCAGATTACAAAGGCCTCTGTATGGACAAGTTATTTCGTTTCTATAGAACACCAAGACTCTTTGCATGAAACTTTAATGGAAAGAGGATCACACATATTTTCTGCATTCTACATCCTTACAAAACAAATGCCTGTATTTTGTCACAAAGATGTGTTTTCGTGACGGGCAGAGTTTTGCATTTGTATACAAGAGTGGTTCTTCTTGCTTTAATTCGGCCCCCAAGGAGATATTTACCGGTTGTCCGTTCGTTTCAGACGACCTCCGATTCAAGCAAGGCCAGCGCTATGAGTACAAGTACCAGGGAGAGGCAGTGTCCGGCATCGTCGGCACGTCTGACCAGAGGTCTGGACTCAAGGTCGCTTGCAGCGTGGTCATCGAGGTAAGGAACCCGGAATTTCTTCTTCTTCTGCACTTCAAGTTAAGATCTTGGGCCTTCACTCTCATCTTCGGTACCAAAGTTAAAGATACATGAAAACTTGAGCATTGATAATCTGACGTCAAATCTGAGCTCCTAACAAACGTGTATAAGATATTGTATTGGCCTAGAGTATTCATAAAACTTTTCACCATTTATGAATAATTCATCCAAGTCTTTAATTTCCATCACTTAATGCCAGCTGATCATTGCTTTTTTTCGGTAAACTTAAGCTGTTTTTTGTTTTGTTTTTTTAACACCCCCTCCTTCGGGTGTCTGCTAAGTGCGAACTGATGGTGACCACCTGTCGACCTCCTTATTTGCAGCTGTTTGTTTATATGTTTGTGGTTTCGTCCCCAGGTGGGGTTGGTTGTTTATTTGTTTATTTATTTGTTTGTTTTTTCGGAACCCCCAGGTGCCCGCCGAGTGCGAGTTGATCATGACCACCCCTGAGTGCGTGCTGCGCGAGGCTGACCAGTCCCGCGGGCCCCTCAAGTTCCGCCGCACGCGCAACTCGGAGGACTTCAGCCGCCTCATGGCCAAGTACCCGCTCTACTTCCAGATGAACGACGGAAAGGTAAGGCCTCTTTTTCCTTCATTGTTTGTTGTTTTACTTACAGTCTAAAGAAACACGAATAACTGGAGAGAAGAATATAAAGTATTTTTAGATTACAACATGTCTTAACTTTGATTGGAATCCAAATTATCTTAATCGTGATTTTGTTTTAAATTGAGAATTGAGAATACGAACAACCTTTGTTATCTGTGTCTTAGATTTGTTTCCCATTGAAATCCAAATTTTCTTCAGCTTGACTTTGCCTTACCTTTGTTGCTATTGGAATCCAAATTGTCTTCAGCTCGACCTTGTCTTACAATGTCTCCTATTGGACATCTAAAGTTGTCTTCATTCATGGTTAGGGCATAAAAAACCATTTTCTTCTAGATCACTTCAGTGTCACTGACGAAGGATAGTGGATATTATCTGAAACGTCTGACCGTTTCCAAAATCATATCCAGTTGCTTGAGTAACTGATTTTTTTGCATATCTTATTACCTGGATATCTTATCTTCATCGACGTACGAGCAACCTTGATTGAACCTTTAATTCGTCTCCCGGTCAGGTTGAGCAGCTGGTCTCCTACGAGAACGAGCCTCTCTCCATCGTCAACATCAAGAAGGGTATCCTGTCCGCCCTGCAGCTGCAGAACGTCGAGCCTGAGCCCAAGGAGCAGACTCTGGAAGAGGTGAGATATGTTATATCAATGACATTGTATCATAAGCAGTCAGATATTTTCACCATCTATACAAATTGGCTCATACAAAGAAATAGAATGTGTATACTCTGTATAGAAAGTAGTATAAAAGCTTAACTGTTGTTGGGTTCGACTAATCCTTTCTTGAGACAGTGGAATACGAGGGATCCCACCTTTTCTACAATGTGTGGGTTCTGTGATGTTAGGAGGAAGGTAGTTTTCTTTTTGTTTGTATACACGGGGGAATTTGGATGGACTTAAGTGGCCTCTTTACAAAGCCCTCTTCCTTCGTGATCGTAGAAGGAACAGTCGTCTAATGCTTTTTCATCTCTCCCCCCACAGCGCGATGTCCATGGCGTGTGCCCGTCCGTGTACACCGTCGAGTCCCAGAAGCGCGGCAAGGTGTTCTCCGTGTCCGTGCAGAAGGACCTGACCAGCTGCACAAAGCCTCACAAGTCCAGCCTGCAGGGAAGCCCTCTGGCCATCCTCAAGGACCTGGTCAGTTTTACTCTGGGTCTCTTTATGTACTTTTTCGTCTAGTACAACCACGATTAGTTACAAAGTCTTTATGTTAACTATTACAGCCTGTCTTCAAAGTAAGGCAGCCCTCTGACCATCTTCAAGGACCTGGTCAGTTTCTAAAGCCATATCAATGTTAGATCTCCAAGTAGACATCCTTTAAACGAGTTTGCTCAGTGTAATTTCATATGGACCACTTCTGTGCACTGACATGGTGCTTTCTGTGGCAGTATCTATTGTCCCTAAGTCAGGTCTTGCCCCAACCTGTTGCTTGTACAATGCTTCCAGAGAAGAACACCATAGTTCTGTAATTGTATACCAATATCACGTTCTTAGTAATAAAAAAGATATCAAAATAGTGATAAGCAACGACCCTTTCATCATCCTCTAAGACTATCAAGTTGATGTGCTCATAGAAAAACTATCATCTTCCCACAGAGCCTCGCCGCCAGCTACCTGCTGAACTCCACCCAGCGGTGCCGCTTTGATCTTGACGGGAAGACACAGATCCGCGGGTCCAGCTGTGCCGAGGTCCACACCTACAGGCCCTTCTCCTACAACAGCAGCCGCGCAGGCGCGCAGACCAACGTCACTCAGGAGATCGGGCTGGACAAGGTCAGCCGTCTGAACAGCAGGCGCTACGAGACCAGCCTGGGTAAGGAACACTTTCTCTTCTTTTCACTTTCACTTGTAGCCGTCTGAACAGCAGGCGCTACGAGACCAGCCTGGGTAAGGAACACTTTCTCTTCACTTTCACCTTTACTCCTCTTCCCTTCAGAGCCTACGAAACTAGCCTGGGGAAGGGAAACTTTCGCTGCCAACACTTAAGACGGGAAACGTTCCTCCTGAAGGATGAAAGACATGTATTGCCTCTTAACAGGTCGTTGTTACAAGAAATAAAGAAGTCTCATTTTGATGCAACGTGTAGTGATATCAGATTGGTTTTGTAAGGTGGAAGCTACCATACTTGCCATTCTTTTGCGATCCAGAACCCAATAACGTAAGAGTACCGCACAACATTTCCCTAGCTTTTATCGTTGCTTATTTAGCAACTAAATCAATGATATCTTTGCCCCAACAGCTAACAGGAGGATCGGCGACATCGTCTACGAGTTCGAGCAGTTCCAGGTCCCCATGAACAAGAGCGCCGCCGGTGCCCTGGAGGCCCTGTACCGCCTGTCTAACGCCACCATCAACGAGACTAAGCTTGAGGCTCCCCGAGCCTTCGCCGACTTCGTGTCCGCTCTGCGCGTGCTCGACAACGAGACCCTGAGCCAGGTCCTGCCCGAGATGCTGGCCAGCAAGGCTAGGTACGGGAAGCTCCAACATTTTTCTTACTCAACTCTATTAATTATACAGTATATCTCTATTGACACAACAAAAGTACAGCAACTTTCGTAAGGTCTACATATCTGAGCAAACAGGTGTATACAAATGAACTACCTACATGAACTTCTATGAATAAGTACCAATGTATCAACATGATGAATCTAGAGTATCATATATATCATAAGGAGGACTTATGCATATGTTGTTGGCGAGACTGCAGTCTAGATGTTTCTTGTTCCTTAGCAAACTTTTATGGGAATAGTGTAGAGTTAGGAGGACGGCAGCTTACATACACAGAGCAAAGATGTGCATAAGGCACTTGTCTCCATAGCATTAGCCCCTGTGGCGTCGCCAATAACACCTCCCTCCTGTCTCCCCACAGTGACCAGGTTATGCAGGCCCTGCCCCAGTGCGGCACCCGCCCTTGCTTCTCCGCCATCCGCCAGCTCGTGACCTCCGGCTTCCTGCCCAAGGCCGTCGCCGAGACCGCCGTGTACGCCATGGCCTTCCTGCCCTACCCCAACGTGGACGCCATCAACGAGACCCTGAGGGTGGCCCAGTACAACCGCAGCCGTCCCGCTGTCCTGGCCCTCAGCTCCCTGGTCTACAGGTGAGTCGGGCTATCTCTTAGATCAGCAACAGGAGGGGAAAAGCCGATGCACACTTTTGTGGCTCGCCTCCTGTCGTCTGGCTATTACGACATCACCAGACCTTTGTCGCAATCGAAAGGCTTTTCTTCGAGAATGATTCTATCAGATGCTTGAGTAAAGAGTACATCGATCACCCAACCACCCAATAAACCAACCAACTAACTAACCAGTCAACCAACCAACCAACCGACCGACCGACCGACCGACCAACCAACCAACCAACAAACAAACCAACATGGCCTCTTCCTTAGATCCCTATTCTTGTTTGCGTTCCAGTGATGTAGAAATAGTAGCAACTCAGATCTGTTGTTCTTAAATAAACTACACGAACTGACCATGCCCCCCCCCCCAGGTACACCCAGAACAACATGACCGAGCCCTTCCCCCAGCCCGTTGTTGAGGCCATCGAGTACCTCCGCAGCATGATCGGCTTCGACTGCACCCCACTCACCAACAAGGCCTTCAACCCTGTTGTCTCCGCTGAGGAGCAGGAACAGATCCTTCTGGCCCTCAAGGTAGGCGTTTGTTTCTTTATTTCCTAAGTTGTTTGTGTATGCGGACACAGAACACTTGGGCATACTGTACTGGATAACGACAGATGTTTGTTCTTAGACGTGAAAGGTTCAAGTTGTACATCAAAGTTTTCTTGGTCTGAAACGAATCCCCTAAAGAATTCTCAGAAGAATAGTTTGCTGTTTCTTACAAGCTTGTCACTTGCACTTGGTCCTTGATTATCAAAAATCTTTACTTTAGATAGTTTGGGACGATTGAGTGAAGAACATGGCCAAGAACCTTGGGTTATCTTTTGATTTACGTTCTTATATATTTGAGATGATATGGGATGATTGCATACGTGAAGCAGAAGATTAAAGACCTTAACGTTCTTCCCCAGGCTGTCGGCAACATGGGCCAGGCCGTCCAGGTCCTGGACAAGACCGAGCGCCGTCAGCGCCTGAGGCTGGTGCCTACCCTGGAGCGCTGCATCAAGAACCAGCAGGTCCCCCGCAACATCACCCTGGCCGCCATCCAGGCCTTCCGCCGCATGGAGATCAACGACGAGGTCAGAGGAAGATACATTTTTCTTTTGTAGTTTCCAGGAAGACTCTGTAATTTCCAGGAAGAAGTTCTGCAATTTCCAGTAAAAGTTGTCATTTCCAGGAAGGGTTTTCTTCTCGAATTTCCAGGAAGGGTTTTCTTTTGTGATTTCCAGGAAGAGTTTTCTTTTGTAATTTCCAGGAAGGGTTTTCTTCTGGAATTTCCAGGAAGAGTTTTTTTTCTGGAATTTCCAGGGAGAATTTTATTCTGTACTTTCCAAGAAGAAGAACGTGTGGTAAGCCCTAGCCTTTGCATTGGAGCTAGGTTCAATCAACTTGTTCTTAAATTTTTGTACCAACACGGATGAACTTTCATGATTTTTACCATCTTCTTGTCTTCTTTCCACTTCAGATCCGCTCCCTGATGCTGGACATCGTGAGGGCCAAGAACAACGACAGGCAGGAGGACTCCGAGAAGCGCATCGCCGCCTACCTGGTCCTGATGAAGAACGCCACCCAGCGCGAGATCCGCAAGGTCGTCAAGATGGTCGCCACCGAGCCCATCAAGCAGGTCCGCTCTTTCATCGCCTCCCACCTCCGCAACGTCCGCTCCACCGAGGAGCCCACCCTCCAGGAGTGAGTGTCTGCTCTTGCCTTTACAATCATTTTTCTATGCTATAAACACCAAACCGCGGTAGTAGATGCCTTTAAGTAATCTCCAGGCAGATTTAACGGTGACATAAGGAGCTTAGCTGGAATGTGACCGACAAGCCCCGGCGGCTGTATAACAAGGCCTTGTGATGCTAAATGTCTGATCCTAAATGCAAAGAGTTCATTTGTGTATTGTGGACGATTGCCATCCCTGAAGGCACAATTGAAGTAAGATGATCAATTTGAAGTCATGAGAGAGTCTCAGAAAACTTATAACCGACGTCTTGTGATGCTCCAGACTGAAGCAGACCCTTGAGAAGATCCTGAGGGAGGAGAACGTCGTCCTTCCCGAGCCCGAGGACTTCCGCAAGTACTCCCGCAACTACGAGGTGTCCAAGGCCGTGCCCCTGCCGTTCCTGAAGGATCCCGTGGCTGCCCAGCTGCAGAGCGATGTCGTCATGGACCCCGTCAGCTACATGCCCCGCTCCGCTCTCACCAAGATGACCATCAACGTCCTGGGACAGTCCATCGACCTCTTCGAGGTAAATTTCAATTTACTTATAAGACAATTGAGTGTAAAGAAATCCCACTGACATATAGATTTTAGAAAAGAACTGACGACGATATATTCTCCATGACAATGGGAAACGCTTTCGACGTATCTTTCTTCCTCTTTTGCTTTTAATCGAACAACACTAAAAACCTACTACTCTTCGAGGTAGATTTTTTTTGCTTATTTCATGTTAAGACAACTGGATTGCTCCTTTAACTTCACACATGATATACTCTTCCAGATACAGAACAAGTCATGTTTCATTATGTGACATTCAGTGTAACACTTCCACTGAAATGTCTATCTTAGAAAAAAGTAATTACAATGTGTTCTCAATGGCAAGGAAACCATATGGGAAGTGTTTCGTGACTAATGTTTTTTTTTACTTTCCTACTTTTGATACTGGTTCATAAAAATTCTGAAAGTATACTATAATGAAATGTTAGAATAATGAAAAGTATTAAAAGTTGAATAGAATGATTCAGGTAAATAATAGGCATTTTAGTAGAGTTACAAAGAAAGGATGAATGGAAGAAAGAAGAAGGAAAGAGGCAGAAAGAAAAAGAAAGAAAGACGGGATTGATGAAAAAAAGACGCAAGCAATAATAATAACTATTTTCTCCCCACCAGGCCGGTATCGAGGCCCAGGGCATGGAGCACACAATGGAGTCCCTGTTCGGCCCCAGCGGGTACTTCCCCAACCAGGCCCTGAAGAAGATCCTTTCCCCCATCCCCTACGGAGACAAGGTCCTCAAGATGTTCGGAGTCGACAACAAGCCCAAGCAGAAGTTCGCCACCCGCCAGACCCTGGACCGCAAGATCGTGGACGGTCTGAAGAAGCTGTCCGAGGATGTTCAGTACAGGAAGGACGACCTTCTGGCCTCCTCCTACATCCGCCTGCTCGGCACTGAGGTGTCCTTCATGTCCACCGAGGACCTGAAGAGCACCATCGCCATGGCTCTGGACGCCTACAAGAACTCCGCTAACATGATGAAGGTACGACTGGTGCACTTAATGCTGTTACATAGCGTCAAGTCCATTGCGTAACTTGCGTTATTTATTCAATTGTAGCTAAGCAGACAAAGAGAAGAATATGGTATTCTATTTATATGGAAGTACAAAACCATCGAGCTTCTCTAGTTTTTTGGACGTATCATCCATCCGTATGATATGATATGCAAATACCACCGATGTAAAATCAACTATCTATTGATAGCTTAATACTTCTATAGAAAACTTAGGCCTACTCTTCTCCACACCAAAACATTAAGGGTGGCCCATTTCAATGTCTTGCGAATGTCTTTAAATGACCTGCTTTTTCCCACACCAAAAACTATTGAGATCCTTTTAATGACTTGAGAATGCCAACGATATACTATAGACTACCCAACACCATCTAAGGCAATCGTGTAACCATCATTCTGCTCCATCCTCCTAGCTTCTGGACCCCCTTGCCGAGGGCATCGAGAAGAACTTCACCTCTTCCTACAAGTTCCTGGAGGCTTCCACCTGCATCCCCACCGCCATGGGTATCCCCCTCAACGTCTCCGCTAACGGCACCGCCACCACCAAGCTCACCGTCGGCGGCAAGTTCGACGTGAAGAAGATGTTCTACGCCCCGCGCTCCGCCGTCGTCGCCGGATACCTGCGCCCCAGCGCCTCCGTCGAGGTACTTGGACACTTTATCATTTAGTCCGTTAGCTAACCTACCATCAAAGATGCACAACTAACTATCGTTTGGACATTATAGAAGTAAGTTTATATATTTCACAGATTGCTGGATACAAAATGCTATTATCTTTGGAAGTTGGGAGCTAACCAACAATATGTGTAAGCAGCCAGTCTTCCTGGACGTAGAGCGTACAAATATAAAACATACAAACTATATAAAAGTCCATACAGATACTAAATCTGCATCTAGGCAAATTGACTGCTTGATATCCACGAAAAAAACTCTGCCAAAACATAGGCTTACTGGCAGATTGAATGCCAAAGGCAAACCGCTTATATTGATATGAGCCTGTGTATGGAAGTCTTTTCATGGCATTAGTTTTTGGTTTCAATGTTATGCAAGTGTTTTTGCTGTCTTCTAACTGTTCTGATGTGTAACCCTGTACAGGTGGCTGCCCGCATGATCATCTCCCTGCCCGAGTTCTCCGAGTGCGGTATCCAGGCCAACGCCACCGTCCACACTGCCACCCAGGTGGCCGGCAACGTCACCCTGAAGGAGGGTGAGCTCAAGTTCAACATCGAGGCCCCCAAGTCTCCCGTCCCCATCTTCAACATGAGGCAAGGATTTCACCATCCTTAAGTTTTTTTATGAGACATCATGATGTAAAGCTAAAAAGGAAGCAAATGGGCGACACCGCTATACTTTCATTTATTGATGCGGCACAAAGAAATTATTTTCGAATGTAAACCATGTTTGAAACGATACACAACATATAGCCGGGGATAGACGGCAAAGCTGTGCCATTTTTGGTACTTATGTTTGTTCATCCCTCTAAAGCTACCGGTAGTTTCTTGTTCGGGGAAAGAACAACACGCCACTTTTGAAACTCAAAATCTGTTCATCCCATTACAGCTACCAGCACGTTCTTGTCCGTCTGGTCATTTTTTGACACCCCACCAAACAGCTTTCCTTTCCATTTTAGAAGTTCTGAACAGCAATCATCTTCAAAAGATACACAACGTACAATCGTGGATAGATAGCAAAGCTGGGCCAATTTGCTATACTCAATGTTTGTTTTACCACTCCACAGCTACCAGCAGTTCCTTGTCCGTCCCGATGCCGTCGAGTACATCCGCCCCATCGAGCACGACCGCGCCGAGCTGGTCAACTGCACCCCGTCCGTGCTGGGTCAGCAGGTCTGCCTGTCTCTGTCCTTCTCCAACGCCAGCTACGTGCCCCTGGCTCCCTACTTCCCCATGACTGGCGATACCAGCTTCAACATCACCCTGGTGCCCACTGATGAGTAAGTGTTACTGTTATCATCACAACTATTATATCGAGAATTTTTTTGGGTTTCTCCTGTCGATTGGACAGATGTGTAGACAGACAGGCTATTTGCCTGATTGCCTGACCTGCACATGACTTTTTATGGTGAAGGAGGGGTGTGCAATTCCTTCTCCACCCTCTCATCTACTAGAGCACTAAGTCTCACAGGGGCAACTGTATGCAACTTGAACGATTATATTCTTGTGTTTTTATTCAACGTATCGGAAAAGAAGGAAATGTACACCAAACTACACTAGTGTATAGGTCTAGTGGTAGTTAGAACAGTAAATTATTATTTCATTGAAGCTTACAATGTAGTCAGAGTTGCATATGAGAATCCTTTTGCCAGTTTTGTAGCTTTTTAGCTTTCTGTATCCAGTCTAGTCATAGATTGACGTATTCAGTGTTCAGAAGACTTGTCCTAACAACAAGCACAGATTGTCTTGACGTTCACTGATAAAGTTATCAAAAAGATTGCTTCTTTAACTTCTTTCTGCAGAATCCAGGCAATAAGTCTGATCAGAATCCTGCTCCTGGCAATAAGCACAGATCGTGCCAAAGCTCACTGATAGCGTGTGTGAAAAGAAATAGTTCTTTAACAATGATAATTTTTTCTGCAGGATCCAGGCTTTCTCCGCCGCCATCAAGTACGAGCAGGACCGTCAGCCCATCCGCCGTCTCCGCACCCTGAAGGAGAAGCGCGACCCCACTAACTTCATCGTCAACGACGTCTTCCGCATGGAGGTGGCCGCCCCAGGTGAGAAGGGACACTTAAGACGTTCGAAAAGACAGCCGAGATTGTGTTATATAACTTATACACAAGATGTCCTAGATCTGGTTACTCTAGCAGTAATGAACTATAGTTTTACTCCAAGTAACAGTACAGACAAAGAAACGAAGACTTGATCAAATATCTAGTGGCATCATCTAACTACTATGACAATCTGACTACGATGGAAAAGACAAAAACTCAGAAAGTTCGTCTACATATGTTCCAAGAAGCATGTTAACTAGATATAAGCAAAACACAGCATAATTTTCCTGTTTTCTCTTTTCATCTATCTTACTGCATTTAGCCTCAATGGGGAAATAAACTGCATTGTCATGGTATGAGCTACATTGTAATCATGATGTGGTAGTGTATGGGATATTTACTTTGCTTTCGTTGTTTGTTTCAGGCAAGAGCGCCAAGCGCAACATCACTTCTCTGCTGCAGGTGTTCCGTAACCAGACCCTGATGCAGTGGAACCTCACCATCCCCGACATCTACAACTTCACCGCTTACCTGGGCTTCCAGAACGAGACCGTGCCTCAGGTGCGTTTGTTTGTTTGTTTGTTTGTTTGTTTTCGCAAGAAAATAATCAATCCCTTAAGAGGAATTTCCACACCGATAGCTTCGTTCCGACAACTGCATAATTAAGGAACAATTTTCCACCGGACTGTTTCACTGTGGGGTACAATCTAAAAGTAAACAATCACATCAAAAATACAACTACAATACAAAAAGTTCCAATGTGGCAACAGCACACAAGAATAATTCTTAAGATATGAAAAAAACAACAACATAAGATTAGAACTTAGCCGAGTCTATTTCATGGGGCTTGTATGGTTTATCAGATGGGTTTTAAGGGGAAGTTTCAACGTTAGAAAAGAGAAGACTTTTTGTATATTTGCCTTAAGGTGGTTTTATATTAGGGCACTTGTAAACGTTAGAAATGAGAACACTGTACATTTGTCTGAAGGCTGTACCATATTGTTCCATCCCTGCTGCAGGTCGCCAACGGCTACACCGTGAGCCTGAACGCCACCTACCGCGAGCACCAGAACGCCAGCTGGGTCATGCGCTACCGCAACGAGAGCAACCTGCACACCACCCAGGTTAGTAGACTGGCTAGTTCACTAAGACTAGCACTATTGCAACTATCGCTATCACACGTGTACTACTAACACTGTCAAAACCAGAGCAACCTGCACACCACCCAGGTTAGTAGACTGGCTAGTTCACTAAGACTAGCACTATTGCAACTATCGCTATCACACATGTACTACTAACACTGTCAAAACCAGAGCAACCAGCACACCACCCAGGTTAGTAGACTGGCTAGTACACTAAGACTAGCACTATTGCAACTATCGTTATCACACGTGTACTACTAACACTGTCAAAACCAGAGCAACCAGCACACCACACAGGTTAGTAGACAACTGTACCTTCTGTACAACAATACACTAATGCTGCATGCACATCTAGGACTAGCACATGTGTACTACTAGCACACATGTACTACAAGCACTAAAACGATAGCCAGTCATGCACACCAGCCAAGTTAGTAAGCTGCCTAGTACACTAACACCAGAACGTCACGAATAGCTAGTTCTACCGTAACGAGAGCAACATGCACACCACCTAGGTTAGTCGACTAGCACCTTCTGCACGATAACACAACACTGCTACCCATGTACGTACAACCTATCTGTCAGTAAGGCTTTGATATGATATTGACACGAAAGAAAATTCATTTTTCGCCACTTCGACTTGAAGTAAACAAGACAGATTGTTGTACTGTACAACAAACGAACATATATGGAACTTTTTGGCTTGGTGGAAGAACGTCATTTCAGCCTATTGTATAGCAGAAGACTATAGATGCAGAATACAGTGACTGATGATAATAGCAAATTTTTATAAGAATGTTCTTACATCGTGTTTTTTTTTCTTCATATTTTCCACAGAACACCTTCAACATCCCCGAGCTGATGTTCCACGTGTCCAACAACATGTCCCTGTTCTGGAACCCCTGGAGCAGCCTGACCCAGTTCGAGTCCCGCTCAAACAGCTCTCTGCGTCTGTGGACCGCCCGGGCCGACCACAACATGACCCTCATCAACGCTGAGGACATCTTCCGCTCCGGCTTCAACTCCTCTGCTGAGATCGACCTCACCCCTCTGAAGGTTCGTTTCAATCAACTCTTCATCAAGATATTTATTCATTCATTTATTGGTTTTGATGTTCAGTACGCTCAGCTAAAGCTGCCCAATCATCCTGTGCAATTGCAAAGGGCTAGCCCTGCTGACAAATTAGACCTTGACAAGGACAATATAAAAAGCTTATCATATAATATCTTGTACCTGTTTTCACAGTCTGGTTGGAAAGTCAGCTTTGTTTGCTTGTATAGATATCGCTCCGTCAGCTGCCAATTGCAAAAGAGTCACTAATCTTATATGGTTCAGGAGAGCATTATCTACCACAATTATAAAGGAGCACAGACTCTTAACGTACAATGAAAATGTTCTGTTTCATACCTTTGAGTAATGAAAACTCTTCTGCCTTCTTCCAGACCATCGTTCCTCAGATGATCGAGAAGGTCACCAGGCAGCTGCCTCAGCAGGTGCAGGAGATCCGCGCCGTGCGCGACGTGCCCTACCTGAACGAGACCCTCCTCCTGGTCAACCAGAGCGTCAGCTTCTTCAACCAGACCATCTGGAACACCACCTACATGCTGATCAACATGTCCCGCCCCTACGTGCAGGCCGCTCTGCCCGTGGTGCAGCGCATGTACCCCACCGTGCTGAACGTCACCGTTCCCTACACCAACTGGACTGTGGCTAACATCACTGAGATCATCACCAACGTGACCGGACAGGTCAACATCACCGAGGTAAAGACACCATCAGCACAATGACAACATAAGCGCCTTGTACATGTTACTTCTCCCCTGCTGTTTTTTGAGATATCACAAATGGAAGTTTTAACATTGGTCGAGATCCAGCTCGAACTAAACTTAAAAGCTAAGATAGATATCCCAAATCAATATATGAAGCGATGTTACGATGTCACAGCTCTGTTTTCAAATGCGTATTCTTTGTATATAGTTGATATTCTGAAGTCAACAAACAGTATATATCTAAAAGAGCGAAACTGCTAAGTGATGCTAACGATATGTGTATGTTTTGAATATTTAAGATGGACTAGATACGAACTGTAAAGGACGATTTTCATCCCATACTATGCGCACCCTTGTATCAAGTAGGCTTGCCTCATAGAACTGTAGTTATGTGTCAGTAGATGCCATGCTTTGCACCTTGTACAATTGTTACCTTGTGCAATAAAGTCATTATTATCTATTCAGGTGTACAAGAACGTGACTCAGCTGGCCATCGAGCTGTCCCAGAACGCCACCAAGTACGCCTACTGGTACTACAACGAGACCAGCCTGTACGGCCAGGACTACGCCCGCCAGTACTTCCAGCGTCTGCCCGAGCTGCTCACCAAGCACCGCTCCAACGTCTCCGGCGAGGTGCAGTACCTGAAGAGTCAGGGGGTCCTTCTGGAGATCAGGGTGCCCACTGTGAGCAACGTCACCGGCCTGGTTAGTTTGTCTCTTATATCTAACCTGTATTGGTTTCGTTGGCGTATATGGGCGCCGCCATTTTGTCCCAAGGGAGTTGTCTTGCTGGAGATAAGGGTGCCCACTGTGAGCAATGTTATCGGCCTGTTTAGTTTCTTTGTTATATCTAACCTGTATTGGTTTTGTTGGCGTATATGGGCGCCGCCATTTTGTCCCACGTTAGTGTTGTATGATAGTTAAATTAATAATCATTGACAAGAATATTTTAAAAAGTAGAAAAGTGAAATTGGATCATCAGCAACGAATTTAAGTCATGACTACCTTGTTTGCAGGTGCTGAACTACACCGGCATGCTGACCAACTACACCGCCGAGCTGATCGCCAACTACAGCCCGGTGGCCCTGCCCAACATCACCCTCCCCAACATCACCCTGCCCCAGATCCCCACCAACTTCACCACCCCCAACTTCACCGTCCCATACCTGCAGTGGTACGTCCCCAAGTTCAACCTGACCGTCCCGACCGTGAACGTGACCCAGCTGACCGAGATGGCCATGAACATCACCAACAAGACCATCCAGGTCGGCGTGCAGTACGTCATGCCCTACGTGGAGAGCTACATCCCCCAGCAGCTGTACAGCAACTGGTACGTATTTATCTATTTATTCTTATTCATGCTTTTCTACAACAGTGGACGGTAGGTTGAAAGGTGTTCCTTGTCAAGGTTCCTTGTCATTTTTTCAATGTCTTCATAGCTAATACAACAAGTATTCAATAGATATTGATACAAAAGACTCTAGTAAGGGCGCATCGAATGATGTTGACCACGTACAAGGCTACTCTAGACTGTAAGTGTGGCGAATCTGTTTCGCATGGTTGAGTAAAGTTTCCCTTGAAAGAATGTCTAGACGCTAGAAATACATCCAATGATCCAATGATTACAAGAGCCCATTTTCATCCCATGCTACTTAATTACCAGCAAATGGCATACTTTGCACCTTGTACAATAAAGTTACGTTTGTGTTTGAAGGTACGTGTCCATCCCCACCCTGGAGGTGATCCGCATCCCGGCCTTCGGTGAGCTACGCGGTCTGTTCAACCTGAGCGCTCCCCTGTACAACACCAGCACCGTGCTGAGCCTCAGGAACGAGACCGGCATGATCGCTGAGGTCAGGTCTCTGGCCAACAGCACCTTCGACTTCTACAACTACACTCTGATGGGTAAGAACGGCTTCTTTGATCGCTCACGGACTGCACTATATGTTTATGTACAATGTATATGTAATGATATATGTTGATAGATAAAATATAACAGAGATCTCTGTTATATTTTACCTGACCCTTACCTCTCTCATGAACTCGGCCTTCAGGCCTATTTGAGCTTCTCATGAAGAAATAAAGGTTCAAACAAACCATATAGATCGCTCTGTTTATGGTGCTGTATCAGCTCAAGCTTACTGAAATATTACTTTTTGTAAGAAACATCGTGTCTATATATATTTATGTACATACGTCCAGAACTCACATCGTGCCATTGACTTTCCGCAGCTACCGGCAACACCTCCCTGTGCCTGTGGACCCGCCGTCTCAACGTCTCCACCACCTTAAAACATCCACCCATCCACACACACACACACACCCATGCATCCATCCATACATACATACAGCAGTACGTTATAACCTGCGGCAACCCATAACTTATAACCTGTCGTTAAATTTCCGCAGCTACCGGCAACACCTCCCTGTGCCTGTGGACCCGCCGTCTGAACGTCTCCACCACCTTATAACATCCACCCATCCACACACACACACACACACACACACACACACACACACACACACACACACACACACACACACACACATCCATACATCCATACAGCAATACGTTATAACCGGCGGATAACCATAACTTATGACCTGTCGTTAAATTTCCGCAGCTACCGGCAACACCTCCCTGTGCCTGTGGACCCGTCGTCTGAACGTCTCCACCACCTTCAACTTCCACCCATCCATCCATACATACATACACACATACAGCAGTGCGTTACAACCAGGAGCTGTCCATAACTCATGACCTGCCTTTCACTTTCCGCAGCTACCGGCAACACCTCCCTGTGCCTGTGGACCCGCCGTCTGAACGTCTCCACCACCTTCAACTTCACCCACCCGCTGGTTCGCTGCAATGCCACCCACAACACCAGCGTGGCGCTGTGGGACCGTCTGAACGTGACCACCAGCACCTGGGCCGAGCTGAACACCTCCTTCCCCGAGTCCCGCACCAACCTGACCCACGCTGGTAACTACAGCATCAACCTGACCGGCCTGAACATCACC
This sequence comes from Branchiostoma floridae x Branchiostoma belcheri, assembly GCA_019207045.1. Lineage (NCBI taxonomy): Eukaryota > Metazoa > Chordata > Leptocardii > Amphioxiformes > Branchiostomatidae > Branchiostoma > Branchiostoma floridae x Branchiostoma belcheri. The sequence goes on along the minus strand of CM033037.1, from coordinate 1,314,096 downwards.
AACAACTTCACCACCTACGCCAACCTCAGCAACTTTGCTCTCGGCAAGGTCGGGCACAACTTCACCTACTTCGCTGACCTGACCAGCATTAACGCCACCACCAACTTCACCATGAAGGCTAAGGTAGGTTACCCCCCCCCCCCCACCTCCCCCCCCCCCCCACACACACACTCACATCTGGACATTTACTTTATTGTTTAAGTCATTCATTCAGGTCTTTACGATTTGCTTTTCAGGTCGACTTTTTAAAGCAGAAATTGTGTTCAATACGTTTAAATAACAAAGTCATCGCTACGATAAACTAAATCGAAGTGTTTTATTTGAATACTAATAACACCAAGCAACCTCTAAACACATGTGCGAAAAGTAAACATCGGTGTTATGAATCACCCTGTAAACTGAAGATATAAGTCTGTACTCTCAACTTCAATGCAAACTATATTATTAACATTGCACTAATCATAACCCTTATCATCCCTATCAGGTTGAGAACATCACCAAGATCAGGTTCAGGCACTTCGCCAACGTGTCCTCCTGTCTGTACACCGGTCTGAACGCCACCCACAACCTGACCGCCTCCCTGAACGTGAGCCGCCTGGTGCAGGCCCGCCTCAGCCACGCCGTCAACTTCTCCGGCGACTACCTCAGCAGCAACCTGACGCACAACCTCACCGTGTCTGGCAACGCCTCCCTCTGGGACTACCCCATCGCCCAGTGCGAGCTGCGCCACGTCGCCAACTCCTCCATGAACTGGACCAGCGTCAACACCACCTCCAGCTTCGTCGGCTTCGTCAACGTCAGCATGGGCGGACACGCCAGGCTCGAGAACAACATGACCGTCAGGGCTTGCCCCCGTACCCTCAACTACACCACCAATACCGCCGTGTACGGTAACGTGAGCTACCCCGAGATTCACCTCAACCTGACCCACAACTTCACCCACAACGTGGACCACTGGCAGTCCTGGAACACCAGCATGAACACCACCGCTTACTTCAAGGTAGCCAATATCAAATCCTTATGCACTTCAACGCCAATGCATTATTCTATGTAATGTATTGTGTGTAAACCAGGTGCAATTATTGTATGTACTTCCGGGTAGTCAGATCCTAAGCTACATATGATTTAACGCCAAGTCATTTCTTGATACTACTTTAAGTACTATTATACGCGTCATGTCTTGTGTTTGAACCCAGTACTGAGGGAATTATTCAGCCATTGGCTGGATTGCCTTTTTTTATGAATGAATTTGATTAATTAATTAATTAATTGGTTGATTTACAGCTGAACGAGACCCGCGTGCCCCTGGTCTGGGTCAACATCACCATCCCTGCCCTGTACGCCAACCTGACGCACAACATCACGGCCAACCTGACCCGCGCGAGCCAGAACATCACCATGAACATGACCGCTCAGGCCCAGCAGATGCGCATCTCCCACAACTCCTCCTTCTGCAACACCAACGTGAGCAGCTGGGTGGTCCACAACACCTCCGTGGCCGCTAACCTGACCTGGATCAACGTCACCATCCCCTTCTACAACACCAGCGTCTGGGAGTTCATCGGCCTGCAGAACGTGTCCTCTCCTCGCCAGCTGCAGTACCTCAACATCAGCGGCGTCGCTAACTACACCAAGAGCCAGGAGAACTACACCCTCCCCATCCCCCTGCTCGCCAACCTGTCCACCCCCAACCTGACCATCCCCGTGGGGCTGCGCACACCTGCCTTCAACATCTGCATCCCGATCGTCAACTACAACATCACCGTGCCCTCCATCAAGGTACTGGGATATTTTTGATAAGTGAATTAGTTAACGCGCACGATTTGTAAGCAGATAATCTTCCTACATAAGGTATACAAACATAAGACATACAAACTAGATACAGCTCCTTTCAGCTAGTACCTACATTCTATATCTAATCAGACTGATTTTGTACATATGAGTAACTGACAGATTGAACGTTACAAGACAAAACGTTCCCTAACAATATGGACTGATATATAAGTCCTCTTCTTGTCATTTGTTCTTGGTTACAATCCAATAATCTGTGTTTTGCTGACATGACGTGTAACCGTGTTGATGTGTGACAGGTGATCCCTGAGTACCTGTACGTGCCCTACCTGTTCAACGTCAGCACGCCGAGGAGCATCCCTGCCTTCACCGTGCCCATGAACATCTCTATCCCTGCTCCAGGTAACAATCATTTACTTCATTTCACTGTGGAACTCTCTCGATGTCGACTGTTTTCTTCCTGTATACAATTTTCAAACCTTCAAAAGCAGTGTTCATCGCTACTTTCTAGCATAATAATTTCCACTATCCTTTCATTGCATAGAAGTGGTCTGACTTCCATTAGATGTACACAAAACAAAACTCCAGACTAAATTTGAATATGACTGGCCCCTGAGAAATTATAAGTGTTGTTTTCGGTAGAAGTGAGAAACGTGTGGCAACTGTGAAGAATGGCAAAAACCTCAGAAAAAACATAATCAGTACCTAATCATAACTTGAGTTTACAGTGAACTGTAGCTAATGACTTGACGGTTGGTCTTCATTTCCCCAGGTAACATGACGTACAGCCAGAACGTGAGCTCTCCCATCTTCAACATGACCTACGGCTTCAACTGCAGCCACGCCCGCCCCCAGTACAACCGTACCGAGTTCAACATCAGCGTCTTCGGACAGGCCAACTCCACCATCGAGTACTTCAACTACACATATGTTGGTCAGTACTGCTTGTTGGTTTAAACGTTTACCCATAAGGGGCTCAAACCGATGGTATTTTACAAAGGGCTCCATTCGATGGTAATAGTACTATTAGTATTACTATTATGCCCATGAAAAGGGTTCCAATCGGGACATTGTAAGCGGAAGTCCGCTTTTCATCGCAATGATGACCCCCCCCTCCAAAATGACAAGGAACTCTTTCTCATGCACTTAATGTGTATACTGAAGCAAGTAAACTAAGTTCCATATAACGTTCCACTGGTAATGATATGTACACTGTGTATTCGTGGCTCATGAAGACGCAGAGATACAAAGAGACCAGTAACTTTGCAAAACATTGTCCTGTCAGTAGCCTTCTGTCCATGTTACCTACGTGTATGGTATCATGCACGGTAGTATCCTAACTGGTAGCATTGCCTCGTGTGTTGCTGCAGACCAGGCCAACACCTCCATTGAGTGGAACCTGACCCGCCCGTTCGAGAGCAAGATCAACGCCACGTTCTTCACCAACCTGACGCACCCCATGTACTACTTCCGCCACAACTCCAGCATCCAGGCAGCCTTCCTGTCCATCAACATCAGCTCTAACACCAGCGCTGGACTCGAGGTACAAAAAAGTTTTCATTGCTATATGTATTTCTTCATATCACTGTGTAGATTGCTGTGTGAGCAATTCAGAAGGTACGTTCTCTGGCCTTCTACACCCTTAAAGTCTTAAAATATGGCTTAGGCCAAAGAGTTATCAAGGTTAAATAAAGGTAAAAAGAATGAGTTCAATGAACTTCTGGTGTTCTAAGATTCGACGACGATGGTAACGATGTACATTTTTTTTTTATTCAACATAAAAGCAGACAGGACAAAGTGACACTGCACTCAAGTTAAAAAAACTTATTTTAACAGTGCCACTTAACATACATTTGAATACATGAATACAGATATAACAACATTAGAAACAGATGTACATTTGTGAATGGAGGATGATTATGGTCGCTATCGGAGAAGGCTAACCAGAATAGTATTCACCAGAACTTACAATCAATCAATCAATCAACCAGTCTATCAAATTATCAAGCAATTTACCTGGTGGATATAAAAAGTCGCAAAACCTAAAAGAGGCACTGACTGTTTTGATGTAAATTTCACACCTGCTAGTGCCTAGGGTCTTCTTTCATAATGTGTTCTCTTATCACATGACGCAGAATCCTAAAGATCGTTCTTTCCTTCTCCAGATCGAGCCCTACCCCAACTGGTACCTTCCCCTGCGCCTGGTGAACATCTCCACCCCCGTCATCAAGTACAACATGACGCACAACGGTAGCCTGACCTTCTACATGCCCCTTCGCATGGCCCTGCCCACCGTCAACGTCAGCTCCAACCAGAGCGTGTTCCTCCGCGTGCCGCCCATGAACTTCACCATGCCGTACATCAACGTCACCACGCCCAAGTTCTACGTCAAGCACAACTCCAGCCTGGTGGTCGACTGCCGGAACATCAACATCACCAGCAACCAGACTCTGCAGTTCAAGGTAATGGTTTGGGCACGTTTGACCAATTACTGACGTCACGTATCCGCAAGATCACGTGTCGATAGATCACGTGCTTGTACCTATCGCGAGTTGAAATGAAATGTCTGAAATGATTTGTCGTCAGTATTGATCCAGAGGAAGGCGACATTGGTCGTTAAAAATGGATTATGGATTCGTGTATGCCTTTGTGTTTTACGAAAGTTTAGCAACTGTACTGTTTTGCCTCGTCTTCTTTTCTTTGCAAAGACATGGGGAAGGACATTAAGCAATTAACCAGTAAATTATTCATCCATTCACTACATAGATCCGTCCCAGCAACCTGTCCCTGCCGTTCCTGAACGCGAGCAGCCCGGACATCTGCGCCTTCCACAACTCCTCCGTGTCCCTGAAGGTGCCAATCCTGCGCCTGGCCACCCCCAGCCTGAACGTGACCGTGAACCAGACCGTGTACGGCCGCCTGCCCCGCGCCAACGTCTCCATGCCATTCCTCAACATCTCCACCGTTGAGATCGAGGCCGAGCACAACTCTCTGATGAACCTGTCCACCCCTGAGTGCTGCATCCTCGGCTTCTACGACCTGGCCTACCTGAACAAGTTCATCAGGTAACCAGATGATCATGGGTCCCAAACTACATGTATCTGTTCTTACGCCACTGGATATGATTTTGGAAACCTATCTAGTTGCCTGAGTAACTGCTGTTGGGCGTATCTTATCACATGGATGTCTAATCGTCATCGACCTATCTGTTCCTACATTTTCAGTATAACTAAGAAGCGAGAAGAAGTCGAATTCACTTAATAGAATATCTTGATAGAATATACTTCTTATGTTGTTTGACATTGTAGATATTTCATGTATCTGCCAACTACCATTTTGTTACGACCTCTACTTAACCCATTGGGTGACGGAAACGGGCATAAACAGAATGACGAAATCATGTGTTCTTGAGTAAACATGTATCTATCATTCATCCATCAGGCCGACCGTGAACATCACCGCCAACCAGACCTTCAGCGCCATCATGCCTTCCTGCAACGCCTCCATGCCGTACATGAACATCAGGTGCAGTACTTTAACTTCACCTCTTGTCTTAAGATTAGGCTGGTCAAAAGATACTTATGTCTTAAGAAAAAATACCGCCAGCTGCAGTACTTCACATCATTCTATTAAAGTTAAGTTAAGGGTATCTCTATATTACATGAAAAATCTTAAAGCATATTTATCATAACCTTATCGTTTTTATGAATTATGTATGTCCCGACATTTGTGTATGTCCCAGTGCTTCTAACATATAGTACGGTGTACGTAATTCATCTTTCCGTTTTAAGGTACCATGTGTCACTAAACTATTGATTCTTACATCAGCTCCCCGGCCTGGGAGGTCCGCCACAACTCCACCGTCGTGGTCAACGAGTGGTCCTTCAACGTCAGCTCCAACAGCAGCGCCCTCCTGCGCGTGCCCAGGAACAACATCACCTTCCCTCTGCTGCAGGTATGACTCTCGGTCCCAACTTTGTTAGCTACAGCATGACTTCACTTCCATCTCTATGCAACAGACGACAAGACCTATGTACTAAGTTTGCTATCTCCTTGTTGAGCCCCACGGCTTTCTAAAAATGACTACCGCCAAACCGCCTGAGTCTTCATGGCAAGTATCTCAGGTCTAAGTACCAGAAAACGCAATTCAGATGTAGGACCGAAAGAGTACACTAAAGTACCTGGTCGACCTACTCGGCGACAAAGTGTATACGTATACTATAAGTGGTTTTTATCAGGCTTGCAATGTTTATTCTATTTGTATGTTTGTTGCTTGTAGATTACTTTCAACTGTAAAGCGTTTCAGCCAATGAAGGCGGCTACTGACTGTATTTTGTGCCCTGCAACGAACGACGGAATAAAGCACTCATTCAATCATTTATTTATTGTTTCTTTCGTTCTATCAGTTCAACGTGAGCACCCCCGAGATGCTCGCCAACGTGACCCACAACGCCACTGCCTTCGTGAGCTTCATGAACACCACCCTGTTCTGGAACCTGACCGCTCAGGCCGACAGGGTCCAGCTCAACCACACCGCGCGCATCGAGAGCTGCTTCTGCACCTCCGTCAACGTCTACACTAACACCAGTGCCAGGTTTGTTTCTTTTGTTTGTTTGTTTGAACCTTTATTTATTCATGAAAGCTCAAATCGGCCTGCAGGCCGCTTTTCATTGAGGTCATGAGGGAAGAGGCAAGGGTTAGACAAAGTATATAACAGAGATACAGTTACATCGTCCTTGTCTACGATCAGATGTATTCTCAAAGTAATTTTTTTATCTACTTATTGGTCACCAAGTAACAAGACCAGAAGGCATTTCAAGGTGTGACCTGAAAGCTACTCTAAGGTTACGGGTTACATTGTAACTGCAACAGCATCTCTTCGCCCTAGGTCAGAAACATCATTATTAAGACCAGTTCAATTGCTCACTATGAGTGAGGACTAATTGACCAAATAGGCGAAGCATGGAATGCCGGAATGGCTTGCAATTGCAGTTGAATCAAAGAAGTACTGACATGACCCACCTGTTTACCAGATAACCTATGTCGCCCCCCGTCTCATATTGTTCTGTTTCTGATCTGACAGGTGCGAGATCCCGTCCATCAACATCACCGTGCCTTACACCGGCTTCAACGTGTCCACTCCATCCTTCATCACCAACATGACCCACCTGATGAACGCCACCATCGCTCTGGAGAGGCAGAACATCACCTGGAACGTCACCGCCAAGGTCAACTCCACCTGCTTCGCGCAGAACGTCAGCATCGTCAACGACTGGCAGCGCATCGAGGCCGTCCACAACACCTCCATCGGCGCCAACCTGACCTTCTTGGACTTCCGCATCCCTTACGTCAACACTTCCATCTGGAACGTCACCGGCATGAACAGGACCACCTCCTACAACCAGCTGCAGTACCTCAACTTCTCCGGTGTGTGGCGCTACGACTTCGGCAAGATCACCTGGATCAAGGTTGATCTGCCCAGGATCAGGACCCCCAAGATCCCCATCCCCGATCTGCAGAAGATCCAGCTGCCCCAGATCCCCGACATGACCCCCCTGACCTACGCCAACGTCAGCACCCCCGAGATCACCGTGCCGTGGTTCAACTACACCATCCCCTCCATCCGTCTGGGCGTCAACACCTCCATCCCCGCCTTCCGCGTGCCGCTGACCAACTACACCACCCCGTCTATCAACGTCAGCCTGACCACCCTTAACATCTCCCAGGTACGCACATAACGTTTTACAGTTCTCCTTACATAGCAATTCATAGCTAGGGCATAAAACATGCTTTTCAACATCTCCCCAGTCTCACTGACGAAAGATGCTATCAGAAACCTCTGACCGTTTTCAAAATCATACCCAGTTGCTTGAACGATTGCTATTTGGTATATCTTTTGTCTTGTCTTGCTCCCGTAAAGCGCAATGAATGTCACTTAATAAGATCTCGGCCTTCCCATAATTTTGAAACATCACAGTCTCGAGTCTTTTGTATCAGGTTTCATTAATTGTGATTTACAATTAGAAATTACAATTTATATGACAAGACGATAAAATGTTAGTGATGTTAATTTTTTTTTGTAATCAAAGGTGCACAATTCAGCTGTCGACTGCTATGCACCTGGTTCATAGATGATGTTCGTCCATCTGATGTCGATGAAGACCTTGACTTCGGAATCATTCGCCCTTCACCTGGTATAGAATCTAGCTGAATTGACCTTTCATTCTTTCATTCATCTTCCAGTGGACCGTGCCCTGCACCAACCTCACCATCCCCGAGATGCGTCTGTCCCTGCCCCTGGAGCTGCTGCCCAACATCACCCTGCCCAGGATCCCCACCCAGGAGGAGGTCCAGCAGTACGTGCCCTTCCAGATCCCCAGGATGCCCAAGGTACGGGATACAACAGCATTGTTGCTATTATTACAGGTTCGCGATGAGCGAAACCTGTTCTGTTTTTGCTTCCGTCTTTGGGCACCGCCATGATGAATTTTGATTGCTTAAAATGTCTGTCAGTGGATAGCTTACATATAGGGGAAGATGTATTTCTAGGGGAAGATGTTTCAAACAGAAAGACAATGATAAGCAAATTGCATTAGATTTTGAAGATCGGTGACACGCTCAATGAAAGTCCACACAATATACTGGAAATAACCGGTGGAACGATCATCTTGATTTTGACTGTTTTCTATTGGACAATCCAAATTCTCTTCCGCCAATTGGACCAGTTGCTTTCGTCCATATCTCTTCAGTGACTTCAACGAAAGGTAGTAGATGCTATCTGCAATGACTGACCGTTTCCCAGATCATATCCAGTTGCATGAGTAACTGCTTTTTGACACAGTGGAACGCTAGCTCTATATGAATCTTCCAGTCCATTGACTCCACTACCTCATGTTCTTCCCAGGTGATCCCATCTTACAAGCTGAACCTGCCCAAGAGGCTGCACCTCCCCATCCCCGCAATGGGTAACGCCAGCGTCTCCATGGAGATGAGGTCTCCCATCTACAACGTCTCCGCCGGAGCCGAACTCAGGAACGAGACCTCCATCATCGCCAGGGCCAACGCCACCGTCAACTGCACCCTGGAGTTCCTCAACTTCACCACCCAGGGTACGGCATCCGGCGTATTGGTTTGGTAGTGCCTTATACAATGTAGCTGTAGGTTCTTGGCTGCTTAGTGTGTTCTTGAACGATTTGAAGTCGCAAGTGGAGGGCGCTACTATCCTGGTTGACTTTGGTCGACAGTAAGGGGAAAATAGTCGTGCGTACGTGTGTGTGTGTGTGCGATAGTTGTGTGTGTGTGTGCGAGAACAAAGAAAGAGAGAATAAGAGGGAGAGAAAGGAAGAGATCCGCATAGAACTCTCGTACCTAGAAACCTACAATAACACCTTAACTCTTTTCTACCACACAGCCGAGGCCAACCTGACCGTCCCCCACTACAACGAGGTCATCACCGGCCTGTCCTTCAACCACAGCCAGCAGTGGATGCGCTGCAACTTCACCCACAACGCCTCCATCGCTGTGGGCTGGGAGAAGCAGAACGTCACCTTCAACCACACCTTCTCGTGCCAGACCCCGGTCCAGCAGGTGCACCTGGCCCAGAACCTGACCGTGCGCAACAACCTGACTCACTTCGAGGTGAGAGAATACCTGAGCTTACAATACACTCATTGCTAGCACATTTAAATCTGATGTACTTTCAACCTGACTGTGCGCAACAACCTGACTCCCTTCGATGTGGGGATAACAACATTACAGGACACTAGCAATTCAGATTCAGACGATAACGACATTCGTTAGAATCTCAAAGAAGTACCTGTATTACTGTTTACGTTTTGTGGGACACGACAAAAGACAACATAAGCCCCATACATTACAACACACTCCTAACTAGTTCTTCAGACATTGCCATTGGATGCTTATAATCACTAGGAAGTAGTCCAATATCATGAATTCCAAAGTGAAACGTAACCATCTAAAGTTACAATAGTGTTGACCTCAGTGAATCGAATTAGTAAATAATTGAGTACAATAATGTATTGATTTGTTGAAGGTTTTCACGGAGATAACGCTTTCCTGTGCTGAGTCGACCATGGAATTTGATGTTTAGTTGTTTATTGTGATGTCCAGTAGACTTTACAAATTGCAAGTAAATCTGAGATGTCGAATAGTTTCCTGGGTTAAGTTGACCATGAGTTTACCGCACCCCCGTGCAGATCTGGGCTAACGAGACGGCTGCCACCAACATGACCATGCTGCAGTACATCAGCCTGTACAACATCTCTCTGTGGGACGTGCTGCGTCTGAACGAGACCTCCTCCCCCCAGCAGCTCCAGCGCGTTAACGTCACCACCTACTTCTGCTACAGCAAGTCCAACGAGACCTGGGAGTTCCCCATCTTCAACTTCACCGCTCCCACCACTAAGGTATACACTCATTACACTTTCGGCTTATATATGAGAAATGAAATACCATAGCACCCGCACTACTTTCGTATCATCAGGCATACACATAGACTGTAACCTTGGGTAGAATGGATCACTATCAGTAACTGTGTAGCACATCGCCGCACGTACTTGACCGGATAGTACAGAATAAACCTGGTAACTTTCAGGTTTACAAAATTGCGCAAATAAACTTCATTCATTCGTTCGTTCATTCATTCGTTCGTTCATTCTAACTGGGCGACATAACACTTAAGTTAGGTGCAGCTCAATTTAAACTCTTAAGTCTGTAAAAGTGATAACACAATTAATTAATTAATCAATTAATTAATTAATTATATTAATTCCTTCAAGCTTGGTGAGATCAGGCTGAACACCACCTGGCTGTACGCCCTGGCTAACGCCACCTCCACCTACATGAACGTGAGCCTGCCTTACATCGGCAACGTCACCGAGCTCGCCTCCAACGTCACCTACTTCCTCAACACCACCGACCAGATGCTGAACGCCACCGACTACCTGCGCAACGCCACCTACCTGGTGCTCAACTACACCCTGCCCGTCGTCAGGTACACACCAAAGGAACATAAAAGAACTTTATTGCACGACAATTGTACATGATACAATGTATGGCAACAACTATTACACAAAGTACATAATAGAGGTATCTTCGGCTCTTATCGTCTCGGAAGACGGTCGACAGCTCAGTCTGCTCCTCAGTCGGTTACTGGTTACCGGTTACAGTTCTCTCCTGGCAGTTCCTTTCATGAGTTCAATTTTGGTACGGCAGCCTCTTCCACAGAATTCTTTGATATAGTATTACAATAGAGTAGGCTAATCATGAGCTACGGTATTCTTTCTAATAGCTGAGCAATACTTGATATATTTGCCTATTTTTGCGTCAGGAACGTGACCGAGTACATCTGGCGCCTGCCCTACGTGCCCCAGGTCTCCTACTTCGTCGGCAACATGAGCCTGCCACGCATGACTCTGTACCCCAAGATCATCGTGCCCGCTCTCGGAAACACCACCTTCAGGGTAATTGTCACTCTCCAACTTACTTAGCTTATACTGAGGTCTAGATCAGCCGTTTTCCCCCTTTACATAGTGCTGTTTCAGCTATGGCGTCCAAACGTTGAAGTTTTTGAAGTTGCTTGAACCCTTAATCAAAAATGTAGTCTATATAACTTTAATTTCCGTATAAAAAACGTCTCAAAACATCATTTTACGTAAAATTTGATGACTTAAAGCCTCTGAAATTAGTTGAGTCTTGAGTTTCACAATTTCTGATCCTACACTACATTAAGTTGATGCTAACTCTGAAAAAATGTGTATCTAACGTGTATTTCTGAGAAAAATGGGTGCTTATCGTGTATTTCTAAGAATAAACGTAACGTGTATTTCTAAGAGTAAACGTAACGTTTATTTCTAAGAATAAACGTGTACTTAACGCGTATTTCTGTGCGTCCCCAGGTTAACGTGAGCTCCCCCGTGTACAACCTGACCCTGGACAGCCAGCTGGTGAACACCACCCTGGTGCAGAACAAGTCCGCCATCGTGCACCTGCTCAACTGCACCGCCAACTCCACCCTGGACTTCCTCAACTTCACCATGCAGAGTAAGTTTATTTTATTACTTACGTTTATTCTAAATCCTGTTACATTTTCATCATTATATCCCCGCATATTGGCTTGCAATTAGCTATAACCTTTAACTATAAGGAACTACAACCTTTAAGTCTAACTTGAACCTTAATCTCGAATGTGGACATCAGGGATGTCATCACTGGTTAATGGATTCTTCTTAATGAAGTCTAGCTTAAAGATTCAATATACATTTTTGTTTTTGTTTTGTTTTTGTGCCTTTAACTCGATAAATACTTCATCGGCCTTCAAGAACAAAACATTTAATGTGAATGACCTATACAGCAATTTGCTTTCGTATTTCTGGTGTTTGTGAACAAGCTGCACAAGATATGCTGAGTGAGGAACACAAGTCTCTCTTTCTGACTCTGAACACAACTGTTGGATCCTGAAGAGAACCGGCCTGCGTACATAATACCTAACCGAGCTCTTCTCCGTGTTGTTCCCAGGCTACCTGAACGTGTCTCACGCCCACAACCTGACCGAGCTGAACATCTCCGCCTCCGCGAACCTGACCCACCCTGACGTCACTGTCAACGTCACCATGAACACCACCGGCATCAACGTCACCGACATCTGGTTCACCAAGTTCAACCACTCCCTGGTGGTCAACGTCACCGCCTACGACTGGGTCAACGCCACCATGAACTTCACCATGAGCAACAACACCGTGTACGCTAACCTGACCGTGCCCACCCTGGAGAGCTCCGTGGCCCTGCTGGCCCAGCGTAACGCTAGCGTGCTCAACGTCACTCTGTACCACCAGCAGAAGGTAGGTCTTCAACCTTGTCAAGTCATAAATCCATCTTCATCTCGTGTTGACTATGTTTGGATGAGCAAGAAATATATAAAAAAAGCAATAGGGGTATAGACACTCCTTTCTTTCATGGCCATTGTTAATGACTTTTGGTGCCTTCAGACTTGGTAAGCAATGGCTTCACCATTCTACCTTTCTACAGTTTTGGTCTCTGTATGTATGTGTGTATTCTGCAATAGGTCCAATCATTAATTGCTAAGTGTCCTCAACAGTCACATGAACCATCAACAAATGCTTTTACCAAAATGTCAAGAAACGAATTTGAATGTTTCATCGCCATATTCTCATATATAAACGTTACCCCTGCTCTCTTTCATCATCAACGAGACACTTCTTCACAGTGGTAATCATAACAACGTTGTTTCCTCACATTTTCCCCCAGCCCGAGTACCGTAACATCACCGCCTGGCAGCTGGCCGTGGCCCTGAACCGCTCCGACGCCGTGTCCTTCCGGTTCCGCCTGAACCCGGAGTCCCTGCTGCTCAGGCCCACCAACCTCACCTTCCAGCTCACCAAGGCCTTCTACCGCGCCATCTGGAACCAGTCCCATCCCATCAACAAGTACCCTCTCAAGTACATCAACAGGACCATCTCTGAGGTAGGCACAGCAAACTGCACTTTCTTACTTATCCACTTCATCCCATGTGGGACATACGGCTGTGATAAGTTTCCTCCACTGGGGTCTGTTCTGTGCTAGGGGCTGAGCAGCATCCCAGGGGATCCCAATGGCCGCTAGGTCTTTAGCCACAGTGCGTATCCACGCACGTAGTTTTAGGACGTCCCCGTTTTCTCTTCCCCTCAGGGACCCAGTGTAGAGCAACTTTGGGGATACATCCGTAGAACATGGCCCAGCCATTTTAGTCTTCTGATGGCAATTTCAGACAATAGGTAGTAGTTACACTAAGTACCGACATTCTATGTTGATGGCTAATCCAGCAGTCATGTATTGATCATGAGATGCTACTTTTGTTTCCTTAGGCCATCAAGGAGCCCATCGTCCTGAGCTACAACTTCTCCATGGACTGCGCCAACCAGACCCTGAACGTCTCCATGTACGTGTTCAACTACACCGTCAACTACGTCCTGGACAACTACAACGCCACCGTGACCTCTGCCCTCAACACCACGCTCCACCTGGCGAACTACACCATGAACTACACCCTGGAGCTGGTCAACAAGACCCTGAACTACTCCATCGAGTCCCTGAACAACCTGACCTTCACCATCCCCCAGATCAATGTCACCATCAAGGGATCCGAGATCGTCGGCAACGTCACTCAGCTCATCCAGAACGTCACCCTTTACTCTACCGTAAGCAATGTTTCTGTTGTTGTTGTTGTTGTTTTGTTAGGCTCTGGTGAGAATGTTGGAATTTTATTGTAGTTTGTTAGCTTACTTATACATGTATGTTGGAAGGCTATTTACAATATGATAACTTAAGAGTTGTTAATAGCTATAGAAAACCTAAAATGATTTCTTGCCATTGGATATGTTCTTGTCCAAGAAAAGATTCGTACCTTCTTACCGTTTTCTGCAGAAATGCTATTGCTCATATCTATCTGTGCAAAATTGTTACGTACTATATTGGCTAAAATGTGGATAGCAAATAGCCTCAGTGCCTACGTGTCTTGTGAATCCTAGACCAATCATGACCGTTCTCTCCATCTGCAGAAGCTGCAGAGGAACGCTACCCACCTGATCGGTAACCTGACCCAGCTGGCCATGAACGCCTCCTACTACGGCTACAACGTCACTGAGAACGTCATGCGTAACGTCACTCGCTTCATCGACGGCAACCTGCCAGTTGTCAGTAAGTAGCACGAAGCCTTTTTTCTGTTCCTAAGCGTATGGTAGAGTACCAGGAAAGGATGGCAAAACTGTTCACAGAACCGTTCTGGTCCTGAGTCGGAATAGAACAAAACAAGAAGTGATGATCGTCTCTTGATACGATAGACATTAGGAAAGTCTTGTTAATCGTTATCGTTTAGATCCACAGAGTGTGGTGACTCGAAACCACCTGGTCATTAGCCCTGAACAGTATGCGACTCGTTCATCATCACACAGACCACCTTCCACTCCGTATGCTTGAGCGACTAGTTAGGCAAATGTAACTCCATACTAGTAGTGAGATATAAACTGTGTTTCACTAGACTAAGACTTCATCAGCTACAGCAACATGATAGCTAACCATGCTAGTTAGGCAAATCTAACTCCATGTAGATATAAGTAGTAATGAGACATGTTTCTCTAGGCTGGGCCTGGCGCTATTGGGACCCCATCAACTACAGCATCATGCTGGCCAACTCCACCATCCAGTACGCTCGCAACGTCAACTACACCGACGCCAGCCAGGTCGCCATGGCCATCTCCGAGCAGGCCCTGAACCGCACCCTCAACTACACCGTGGAGTACGTGCCTCAGGTACGGCTATCTTTACACCAGTATCAAACCTTCAGAACACAACCTATGTATGGTACGCAGCTATATTATATATAGTACTGCTTGCGTAGAATATTGGGTAAATAGATGAAATATTTTTGTAGCCTTGCCACTGTTGGCACAGTCATACATCAAAGGATCATAATCTATGGACTAAACAAATTGTCAGGCCGCACTGACGGATAACATCAATGGAATCAGCCCAGTTCTAGATCTTATTTCTGCGTTGTTACAGTGATACAAGAAACATCAGAGCAAAACACCAATAATCTAATTAATTTCCCTCCACGTTGTTCCCCAGGTTACTGAGTGGGCCGTGAACAAGACCTGGGAGACCACCTCCTACGCCGCCAAGTACGCCACCGACTACGTCGTGCAGTCCTCCAATGGCAGCATCGAGTTCAACCTGTACCACCCCTTCAACTGGACCCGCTTCGACGAGGTAAGCATTGGTGTAGACTATTTTCAAGCGTTGACTGACGAAAAGAAAGTTACAACAGTGTTCGCAAAACCTACTAATTACGGAAAAAGTGTCTCCCACTTCTTCCAAAAAATCAATCCCAAACGTCAACCCCAAAAAGCTTAGATTGTAGTTCGCAGCAGTCCATAGTAGAACAGTCGCTTGTCTGTATACTTTTTTGTATATATTGTATGTTCCATTAGCCCTCGGGCAAGAATTCCACGAAAAATGAAACTCTTGTTGATAGAACCACCATCGTTATCATTTCAGGTTCCTTCCGTGAGCAACAGGACCGCCGACCTTCTGAGGCAGACCGCTGAGATGATGACGGCCATGTGGCGCTCCCCCATGTCCGCTATGCGCGAGATCCCACCTTTCGACAGTAAGTTTTTTTTTTTTATTAAAAACAACAACAATGGTACATTTGTCAACCACTAAGACTAGTGTTTGTACTGTCGAGTACTATTGCACATGGAGGGATAACATATACTGGTGTGTCTGGACGAATTACATGGTTAATTTCACATGCAATACATGGGTAGTGGAACAGTCAGAAAAGACAAATACAAAAACTTTCGACAGTAAGTTATAAACTTGGGCTGAACATGATCAACCACTGCATAACAGACCACTTCTGTACTCAGGGATTGGGGCTTCGATAAGAATGACATAGTCTAAGCCACCATTGGATAATTCATCATTGTCTGTATCTGTATCTATATAGCCGGTATAACCACCCTTCGGCGTAACACACCAGCTTCTGTATCTGTATCTATATAGCCGTTATAACCACCCTTCGGCGTAACACACCAGCTTCTGTATCTGTATCTATATAGCCGTTATAACCGCCCTTCGGCGTAACACACCAGCTTCTGTATCTGTATCTATATAGCCGTTATAACCACCCTTTGGCGTAACACACCAGCTTCTGTATCTGTATCTATATAGCCGTTATAACCGCCCTTCGGCGTAACACACCAGCTTCTGTATCTGTATCTATACAGCCGGTATAACCGCCCTTCGGCGTAACGCACCAGCTTCTGTATCTGTATCTATACAGCCGGTATAACCGCCCTTCGGCGTAACGCACCAGCTTCTGTATCTGTATCTATACAGCCGGTATAACCGCCCTTCGGCGTAACGCACCAGCTTCTGTATCTGTATCTATACAGCCGGTATAACCGCCCTTCGGCGTAACGCACCAGCTTCTGTATCTGTATCTATATAGCCGGTAAAACCGCCCTTCGGCGTAACACACCAGCTGTAGAGAGAACGTACATTTATTCAGTCTTAGCCCGATGCGTTATGGCCAAAGTTATCAATTAAGTTTCAAATTCAAGAAAAAGACAGATATTTGTCGGTTTCTTGTCTTTTTTGTTGTTGTTTCTGATCATCTTTGGACCCCAATGTCACTCCAATATAAAAGAAATATCCCTCCAGGGGACAAATCCCCTTCATTGTAAGGCTAAACAAAGTCGAACGCATTTTTGCTATCGTTACCACGATCTAACCTGTCCTAATGTCTTCCCAGGGACCTCCATCACCTTCGGTCAGCACGTTCTCACCTGGGACGAGCACCTGTACGACGTTCCCCAGGCCGCCTCCGACGACTGCGTCTACGTCCTGGCCCGCGACTTCGACGACGGCAACTTCACCATCCTGAGCAGCAAGGAGGGCATCACCGTCCAGCTGCCCACCGCTGTGGTCGAGATTAACAAGGAGAACCACGTCAGGGTTGACGGTAAGGCTCTGCCTAATGTTGTTGCTGTTACTTATAAAATAGACTTAGAACCTTCCGTGTCTGGTGAAACATTGACCACCAATCTTTCTCCACTCATTGCGGTCTTAGGCCAGAGTTTCCGCATCCTTCAGGCTAAACCGCAGTTGTTCGAGGTCCCTTTGTAGCATAGCTGTTGGTCATAGCTATTTGTTGGTTTGACTGTCAAACACATACAGCCAGGTCTGCCTGACCAGTCAGTCGCTTTATTCTTCTGTTTGCACTGCGAGATTTCTGAATCTTAATATTGCATTTCGTTCCGTAGGCTCCAAGCAGCCCACCGAGCTCCCCTACCAGAGCGAGGAGAAAAACATCACCATCCTGCGCCAGGGACCCTACGTGAACATCACCACCCGCGACGGCGTGTCTGTCCGCTGCGACGCCATCAACGAGATCTGCGTCTACAACATCTCCGGCTGGTACCACAACAAGACCCTGGGTCTGCTCGGCACCAACGACAACGAGCCCGCCACCGACTTCCGCCGCCCCGACGGGTCCGTCACCGACCGCGAGGACGCCTTCGTCAACTCCTACGAGGTCACCAAGACCAAGAACTGCAAGGTGGGCTTCGATACAGTGTATCTTTCTTACCTTGACTATACCCCGGACCACAGAGCATTCAAATACAGTCATCCTGCCCAAAAAGAACACCCAGGGGACTTATACAACCTGGAATTGGTAAACCCAAAGTATTGAACCGTCTACAAATGCATTGGACTACTCGCTGAAAAAAAAACTTGTAAAGACAGTGGTCGTTGAAAATTTGATCCGAGTATATAGTTGTGTTGGAAGAAAGTTTAGCAAGGCACTAGCTATGATTTCTACGAACAAAGATGAACTTCCATGATAACATTTATAAAGATTAAGTATCTGATACACTGAAATCGTAAACGAACATTGAGTTGTACATGTCGCTATCAAGGTTACAACTGTTTAGATATGCTATAGTTGACGAGTTGGACTGTTCCTCCGCAGATCGACAGCGAGAGGAACGTCGCCAAGGGCAAGTTCGCCGCCATCACCGACTGCTACATCCCCGAGTCTCCCAAGTGTGACGAGCTCTTCAGCCGCGAGAACTACGCCTCCAAGTTCAGGTGCGAATACACACATGCTTGTCAAAGACATACTTGTGACATTTGACAGTTGGATGTTCAGAGAAAGAGGAATTGAGCAACGTTTGGAGCAATTGTAATTCAAATGCCTTTAGGAAATCTTTTAAGTGTTAATCATTATCACATTTGATTTTTAGACATGTTTTACATGAAGGACATGTTTTCACTAAATGAAGTGGCCTGGACGGCATAGATATGATTACACTATTCCAGATGACAAATACTATGTAAATAGTTGAGGAAACTTACCAAGTACGAGTAAATAAGGAAACAGTAAAAAGACTTGACAAGAAGATATCCAGGTAATAAGCTACACCAAAAAAACACTTACTCAAGTAAAGGTTCAGATTATATTCCAAGCTTGAGTAACTATTATTTGGCAAGAACTTAACTATTAATTGGTATGGATAAAACATAGATTACTAATCTAAATAGTACGAAGACTAAGAATCCTTCCACTGTTCCTCAGGCGTTGCTTCCAGGCCGTCGACCCCGAGCCGTTCAGGCAGGCCTGCAAGAGCGACTCCAAGAGGTGCAACCTGAAGGAACCCAAGAAGAGCATCTGCACCGTGACCGCCGGTTACATCGCCGCCTGCGAGGCCAAGGGCATCAGGATCGAGCAGGAAGAAGTCTGCGGTGAGTCGGAATCATGGTCTCTATGGTCTCTACTAGGGCTGGGTACCGGTACAGAAAATTCAGGTCCAGGTCCGGTTCAGGTCCAAAGGATCAGGTCCAGGTCCGGACCTGAACCTGGACCTGATTCAGTATGACTCATACCAATGGTCCATTTCACTACAAAGAAATCTGTTTGGTGGAGTATTAGACTTACACTGGCGTTTTAAAATCATACAACGCTAACTGCACCTGTACGATTGACTGTAAACCTTGGTAGGAATTACTATAAACTCTGCTATACTTCACTCTTGTCATTTCTGCAAGCGCCAAAACGTGTGAATGCCTGATAAAATAATATGTTAATTTTCTAATCGGTCCAACATCCGGTCCGCCTAATTTTTTCAGGTCCGGTTTTTCTGGACCGGTCCAATAAGAAAAACCGGTTTTGTACCGGTACGCTGTACCGATACCCAGCCCTAGTCTCTGCCCTACGGTCTGACTATTCATGTCCCTTACCAACTGCTATAACATTTTGCAATCTGATCCTGGTAAATCTGTATGTTGTTTGGATTTTGCAGTTTTGAAGGTGGACTTTCAAAGACAAAAACGGATCAAGAGACAACAAAAACTGTATGCATGCGCTTAAAAATACTGTTTAGGTCGGGCACCGGGTTGAATCTAAGTCGGACACCAAGAGGTACCCCCGGTATCTGTCAGTCCACCGGAACAAATTTGTGGTTCTACACTATAAAAAAACACTATTCAAGTCCCTGAACGACTCCTATGACATTAGCATAATGATCCAGCTCGACCTGTAAGTTGCATTCTATGGGCTTTGACAAAAACGACAACAGAAATTGTATGTATGTGTATATAGATACTGTTAAGGCCGGGCACCAGGTTGAATTTAAGTCGGACTTAAAATAAACCCGGGACCCGGTAACAAATAGACGCCGCGGCTATCCGGTAGTCAATCGGAACAAATTTGTGGCTTTGGAGTCCGTTCGGGGCTGCATGCTTGACGGGCACCTTTGCAATTAAGACATAAACCTTATAGATGAATTGATATGCTGAGAGACAGTTCAACAGATGACAAAGCTTAAGACTGAAAAATGACGTATTTTCCCACCACAGCATCCTGTGAGGAGGACAAGCAGCCCGGAGACAGGTGGAACAGGAGGGCCGCCCGCAAGGCCGATGTTGTCTTCGTGGTGTCCGAGAGCCGCAAGATGAAGGACCGCTACGGCAAGCCCGAGGAGCAGCTCCTGAGACTCGCCCAGGCCGTCGTCAAGAACCTCGAGCAGAACAAGTTCAAGGTAAGCGCCTGAAGTATCTATGTTATCTGTTACAGTATTGATCTTGGTTTTGGTCTTGGTTTTAGTGAAAACTCAGTTTTCAAGCATACAGATTTACTTTTCGACCTGCACATGCAAAGGCTGTTTTATGCTCTTTTGACATTAATGACACATTACGGTATCATACTCAGAACTAGGACGCACAGAACGTTTGTTTTTGGCTTATTGTTTAAACCAACGTTTCTTGTAGTCCTGTTACCCGTATAACTGACTCTGATAAGATTTCAGCGGCAAACTGCCTTAGCTATCAAAATAAGTGTGAGAAAACATGGAGAAGGCAATTGGTGGTCAGGAAGGAACCAGTTTCTGACTTAAGTTGTATTTTGTTACCGTAGGATGTTGAGTTCGGAATCGTCGCCTTCGCCGGCAAGGATGTCCACCGTGAGCCCCATGTCCACACCATCAAGGGCGAGCTCTTCAAGCAGGTCAGCCAGCTCCAGCGTGGCCTCAACGAGCTCAGGTGAGATTTTCTGTCTGTTTTGTCGTTTGATAAGGCCACAGAAAGTATATTTTATGGATGACATCCTCTGCCGACTGCAGGATTAATGAGATAAGGCGAGGTTTTGGGCGATGCATTTGGCCACACATACGGTATATGTAACAGATGCATTCACGAAATTTTAAGCAAATGTAGATTTTACTACATTTCAAACCTGGTAGTCCATGTAGTCGGTATTTGCATTGATAGAACAAGAAGAGGCAACCTTAAACCAAGCTCTTTAGAGTTGACCTAAACTTGAGCTGGGCTAGTGTCCTTCTTTCGGGAATTTAATAGACACTCAAAAAGTACAAGCAAACACTTACAATGTAACAACGTAACATTTACGCCACAGCATGTACAACAATAGTTCAAGAGGCATTCAAAAACAATTGTAGTGATGGGGCAGGATTCTACGATATTTAAAATGTAGCAAAACTTATGTCTGTCCTGTAAACTAATTGGAAGGAACTGACTAAATTTACATCCAAAAACATGTAAAAGTTGTAAAAGTGTAACAAAACTAACGCCTGCCTTGTTACACCTCACAGATTCGAGGGTGAGGAGCCCATGGAAGCTTTCGAGGCCATCAAGCTGGCCTCCACCTACCCCTTCCGTGCCGAGGCCGCTAAGACCATCATCGTCTTCGACCACGAAGAGAGCCTGTACTACAACGAGCTGGCCGAGATCGTCGACATCCTGGGAGAGAACTCCATCACCATGAACGTCGTCTGCGACTACGCTAAGATCGACCGCATCAGCAAGAAGAAGTCTTCACCTGTTGTTGGCCTGACCGGCAAGGTATTGATCATAAATTTTTAGCAGCGAAAGCGGTCTTGTTGAAGCATTGACATCAAACTATCGCCATAAAGCTTCAGTCCCATGATATTGTAAATAACTGTGAAACTATTTGGCTTTAAAAATGTATTTCTTATGTCAAATTTATCGTCTTCAAATGCAAATCTGTGTTTTCTAATAGAGGAAATATACTAAGAAGGGCCTTAATCGAAATCTTTATCAAAAATGTTCTTTGCATATGACTATCAGTACTAGTATTTCTTGAATGGAGGTGAACGTATTTGAAACACTAAACGATCTTGTTGTCTCCACAGGGTGTTGTCCTCCGTGACGAGAAGAAGGGCAAGTCCAAGTCCAAGTACGCCGAGAAGCTCAGCCTGCCCGCCGGACAGTACGTCAAGCTGGCTAAGACTACCGGAGGTGAGACTTGGAAACCTTCATAGCATATGTAACAAGTGACCATCATTAGACTTAGACCTCATCCTTACATGGCGTAGGAAGGACCAAAACCCAAATGTTCAGAAAAATTTATCTAAGTGAAAAGACAAAACGATGTAACAGATGTGGTACTAGTACCTTGCATGAGGTGATTTACAAGTCACTATCATCATGGATTGAAAAAAAAAAAACTTAGAGAAAGCACTTACTACCTCACCCATGAAGTTCCACCAAAGGTTCACTACCACAGTGGCAACAAGTGCTGTTAATCTTTAATCTAAAGATATCCGTCCATGTTTTGATCGCAAAAATCATAATGATGATTATAATGATGATGAATATTATAATGAAGATGATGATGAAGATAACTGTGAAGATGATGATGATGATAGTGATGAAGATGATGGTAAAGATGATCGTCATGATGATGTTGATGAGGGGGAGAATGAAAAGTACCATTTAATTTATACTTTCGTCCTGCACGTCTCCAGGCTCCATCTTCTCCCTGGACACCTTCCTGAAGGGCCACAAGGACTCCTCCGCCATCATCAGCGAGCAGATCGCCGAGCAGCTCCAGCCGCAGGTCGAGCCCTCCGCCAAGAAGCAGTGCGTCTGTGTGCGCGGCATCAACGGAGAGGGAGTCACCAAGTGCAGGAGCGTCTACTAAGTATAACGTAAGTCAAGTTCAACCTACAAACGTTATGATAGATCTTGTTTCCTCTTTATTGGAATTGCAACAAAAGCAATGCAAAGGAACTAGACCTTGTCAATGCCGTATATATATATATATATATACATATATATATATATATATATGTAAGTGAATATAGTCCTGTTGAATATAGATGCAACGAAAAGATTATGCTTCACCAAAAATGGATCTTAGAAGTCCCAGGCTGAGGCCAAAGAATCAACATATCCTAATAAGCATACGTGTCACAAGCAGAATAATAGAAGTATTATATTCTTGAACAGTAAAAATTGTTGAGTTGGGCACTTGACAAACTCTGTTTCACAAATACATGTAATATAGTTTCTTGCCAACTTTCAAACAATTTTAGGAAATGTAATAGATACAGACAGACCGGCTACGTAAGTTTTGTACATCAGAATCCATTGCACAGTATTCTAATGTTGTATTTTTCTTTCCTAACAGATCACCAACACAAGACCTCGGAAGACCATTTCGACTGTCATAAAGAAACACTGTAGTTGTTGATTAGAATTCGTTCTGTATTTAATCCACTTTTGAGTTGTCTTTAACACCACTAACAACTGCACAACCAATTTTCCTGAATACAAAAGTAGTAGAGCATATAAAAAAGTGTGTCCTGGTTTTATTTCGTGTTGGGAATGTGATAGGTACTTACCGAAAAACTTTACGTTAAGAAAAAATATGTGTATTTAATTGTTATGTTGCTATTATTAAAGAGCTTTTCTATGCACATCTGTCTCTGGCTGTCATGAGTAGTATGGGGACACGGGGTGGATATGTTGGCGGAATTTTTTAGATTTCATTATATCACGGTGAAATACACATCTTGAAAGTGTGTTACAAGACAACATAAACCAATACAAACACTTCTCTTAATGTACGAAAAACTCGCAGCAATTTCAGGGCTAAATATGCTGGACAGCAACGCTGTCTATGAAGAATACTCGGAGTATACACAGAACACTCACATGCTGTCGATACCATACACAAGTTACAATGGTACTGGATATTAATGGTGATACATAACACACCATATTACAATGGAACTCTAACCTCAATAATGACGACAACATAAACAATACTAAGCAAACATAACAATTTCTGAAAGTAGCCCCATATAAAAGAGTCTAAGAAAACACTGCAGTGTGCCCCCAACATCACCGCCCCTTGTGTTCCCTAGTAGCTCTGACACAGAGATGGAAGGTGAATGAATGAATGAACGATTGGATGGATGGATGGATGGATGGACGGATGGATGGATGGATGGATGGATGGATGGATGGATGGATGGATGGATGGATGGATGGATGAAGAGACGGATGGAGTGAGAGATGGGTGGACGGATGGATGGATGAAAAGTAAATAAGTCGAACAAATAACTGACGACTGAACAGCAAAAGACTTTGCAATGATACGACACCAGACATAACCAGAAATCTAGACAACATGCTTAAACTCCGAAGACGAATACGTGCTTAGGTATGATCGTCATGAGTTCAATGCTCTATAAACTGATATTTACCCGCTAGTTTGACTTTGACTTTATTTGGATCCGCAACAATCACACTAAAATACATTAACCCAAGATGCATTAACCTATCTGGCGTGCCATTTGCACCAAGAATAGCTTTTTAGCTTACCATCCAGCTAACTACATGTGCAACCTTTGCCCGAGATTACGTTACAGAGGAACCAATGATGAGCAGGTAAATAAAACGGGATTAAATCGCACTTTGCTCAAATGATGACAGGTCATGTAGCCTAACACACACACACACACATACACAGTACAAAGTCCAGAAGTCCAAAGGATAAAGTACAAACGCGTTGAGTAAGGGTCAACCAGGTGTCATCACAATGATATCTTATCAACATATCATCAATATTATTTGCCTTACCCCCGCCTGTGTATTTATCAAGACTTTATACCATTGCAACCACATGGCATTACACAATGGGTGACACTAAGTGATACTTAAAGTAGAGTAAATAAAAGAAACACAACGTATCTTTCTTTTGTGACCCCGCTACTGTATTTACCAAGATTTAATGGCATTGTATTACTGCATCCACATAGTATTATACAATGGATGTCACCATGCCATGATACAAGAGCAGGGT
Organism: Branchiostoma floridae x Branchiostoma belcheri; assembly: GCA_019207045.1. Lineage (NCBI taxonomy): Eukaryota > Metazoa > Chordata > Leptocardii > Amphioxiformes > Branchiostomatidae > Branchiostoma > Branchiostoma floridae x Branchiostoma belcheri. The sequence continues at coordinate 1,289,093 of CM033037.1, read as the reverse complement.
TAAATGCAGAAAACCGCCTTATAATGCGTTCGTGACTGAACTCATTACGTGACTGTATTTTGCAGACTTGTAGCACATGGAATTATACAAAGTATGTCTTTAAGTGGTACTGAAAGTAGAGTTAATTACAGAAAAGGTATCATTATTTCGGAATTCCTCAGCTGCTAATTGACCAAGATTTGAATTAATTTGATTTCATCATTGCAAGCACATAGCATTACACAATGGGAGTCACTAAGCGATGGGAAAGGTAAATAAAAGGGAAGCGCCAATGCTGACATTGCTGAATTGTTTGCCATTTAATCTATGAACTAACAATTTGTTTCGTATCACAGCATGTGACAAGAGAGACTGTGCGTTGGTCCATCAATAAATAATCATACTGTGACCATCACGGCAACGGTGCATGCAATGGAATCCTCGCAACCGCATAGCTCTGTACAGTGGGAGTCACTAAGTGACGATAAAGGGTAGAATAGATAACAGAAAAGCGTATTTGCTGACTGTACACCACTGCGATCTATGATCCAAAAATAGTTCGATACCACAGTATGTAAAAAAGGGTGTGGTGACAGAAAGTTAAAGTCCAGCGTATATCTAAAGTGCCTTTATTGCAATTGATACCCCTAATTGATTAATTTCAAATTTTATCACACAGAAATAACGACTGAACAAAGTGACATACAAAAGAATGCTACAACAATCAGTAAACTAATGTTAAACTAACGGAATTTTGTAATTGTGAACTGCCATACGTGCGGTAGTGTAGTACTTATATTTTCTACTACATATATGACATGTGTGGTACGTATAATGGAGGGTTCGTTCTCAACAGATCTAAATTTAGGTGCTCTAACGTGTGTCATCGGCGTTGCTGGTAGGACCTAAGGTCCCTCATGCACACAAGAAAACTATCAGAGATGATAGGCTCCGGTACACACAACACAAAAAAAAAATTGTCCTATAGTTTCAAAGCTTAACTTGAAGACAAGGGTTGAAAATGAAAAACGGAAAAATGTTTAATTCTGTTATCTACGAGCTTTTGCAGTAATATCAATACTCATGATATTATAAAGGTTAATAGAAAGCAATGCAAGTGGCAAAATTACATGCAAAGTCCCACTTAACGTTTATAGTTAATGGAGGTTGCTGCCTCTTCTTCCAGTACATATGCTTAACGATAGGTGGCGCTTCTGCAACATATCAACACCTTTATACATGTAATATAGAAACTGCATCAATGGTCTTCATGGCCGTAACCGTATCGATGGTCTTCGTCGTAAACCAGCGCTTGAAAGGGTTGGTATGCCAACACATAACCTTTTATTGTATATTTTGAAATAGAATTTACAATTAGATATTTAGTGGTTAGGTGTTGCAAGTCGCTTGATGTAAAATAGCAAGTCGCCATTGCGTGACTGTGAAGTTACCAGAATGGAATATGGATCCGACTTTTCATGACACCAATGTATGCATCAGTGGTTTCATGATAAAGTTTTATGGACCAGTGATTTCATGACACCATTGTATAGATTAGCGGTTTCATGTCATCGTTGTAGCGTTATGGAACAGTCGTTTCATGGCACCTTTGCGTGGATCAACAGTTTACTGACACGTACCATTTTAACATGGATCAGCAGTTTCATGGCACCGTTTTATGTTTCAGCGGTTTCATGATACCATTCATTGTATGTGCCAGAAGTTTCATGGCACTGCTGAAGCGGTTTCATGATACTGCTGCATGAATCAGTGGTTTCATGACACCGTTGTATGGATCGGCAGTTTCATGACATGATTTTGTGGGTAATTCATGCTATAGCCTTAGAAATTAAAGCGATGGGCCATTTGGGTATATCAAATGCACAGCAAACGCACAGCAAAGCGCACAGCAAAATGTGGGTTACAGCGCATTCACCAACAAAACAAATGGCATGTATTGTACTAATGGACCTGTCCTTGGTGCTGAATAACTTTCATTTGAGAACAATACGATACGAAACATCATAAAGTTTTTGCGAGCTGTTAGTGTTACGGCAAGTTTTAGTGAGCGCATACCACTTTTGTACCTATCGGCTATCGGAGATCTTGGGTGGTTGTCATGCCCACTCCCCTTCCCGGTGTTTCTTCGATGTAAACATTGTTCCCTTCGCAACTGGTGGGCACTGAAGTTTTCTGGGCGGTCGCTGCTACCAGGAGAACATAATCTGAGCTAAATGTCGTCTAAAACTGCTCACTTTTTACCATTTTCCACAGATCTTTGGCTGCATGTCGTGGTCTTCATTCTTCCCTCCGCATGACGCCTGTTTAGAACGCGCGATCTGATTGGACAACACGATCGCAATGCACGCCGGGTAGCCCATCCGCCATTTTGGATGTTCCATGTCCCGTCAGCTGTGTTGCCCGCCAGCATTAAAACGTTTCAAGGTCAAGATTTGCTTACAGCATTCCATTCGGGTAAGTCTACCGGCATTTTCTTAAAGCAATGTGTCCTGAACTAGTTTGCGATTTGTAGACAATGTAAAGTTATGTTTGAGTGTGTTTTGAAGAGACTTTGTCTAGGCAAGTTGGGGAGGGGGGCAGTGGTTTCATCTCAATCATAATGTCTCATACTGCACTGGTCTCATGTGCTTAACATCATCTGACCTTCCTATGTTTTAATACCTATCACTATAGTATCAGACATCTTTCTCAGAGCTCCTTAGTAGTAGCCATTTTGAGATTATGTTCTTGCTGCAAAAGCACTACCTTCATCAGCTACATATAACATGAGATTAACAGCACTCCAGTTAGAAGCTCAGAGGAAGGTGTCTGACAGGCATCAAAACATAAGCCTTTACTGATTATGTGAAAGAAAGGCAAATATACAAAAGTAAGGGTCTCCTCAGTCAAGTGGTCGTCAGCACTGGAAGTCCAGTGCTGAGCCGGCGTCAGCACTGGAAACCGAGTGCTGAGACTACAATCAGCACTGGTAATCCAGTGCTGAGGATGTTTCAGCTCTGGAAATCCAGTGCTGACAAATATTCCGCACTGGAAACCGAGTGCTGAAGCTGCCGACTCTAAAGTAGCGACACGACTCAAGGCGGCATGAGCTGCGGTTACAATTATAACAAATTCAACCTGTCTAAAACGTCTTCAATCACGTTACTAACTTCTCAAAACAACTGTGCTATACCTTCTACCGCAGCTCGAGCCGTAAACATGGTCCATTACTCATTCACGTCACATGTACCGCCATCGCCAAAAGCCATTGGAAGGTCGCAATTTAGTTACATAATTATCCTGTTGTTGTCAGACATGGAGACCAGATCGACCAGTGCTAAGGCGGGAACAGTCCCAGCCAGCCAGCAGGAGTCGAGGAACGCGACAAAGGACGACAAGATGTTCAAACATCCCGGGGAACCGGCGGCAACCAGAGAAACAGCTGTGCAGGAGGCACCAACCTCTGAGACTGACTCAGTAAGGTACTGTGAAATCAGTAATAGTTTAACAAACAAACAAAATTTACAATTTGCTAATGTTTAGGTGCAGTATTCTTCCCAACCGCAAGAGGGCAGTTCTTCGTCCCACTTGCATAATAATAGAATTAACTGATAATAATCATAATTTTTGTAATTACAGTTTATGAAGATTTTCTTAGACACTAATCTTATTTCTATTTGTTCGTTATTTATTCCACAACTGTTTTCTTCAACACTGACAACAGGAAAGGTACACAACTTGGGCTGGGTATTGGTACAGCGTACCGGTACAAAACCGTTTTTCTTATTGGACCGGTCCAGAAAAAACGGACCTGAAAAAATTAGGTGGACCGGATGTTGGACCGAATAGAAAATTAACAGATTATTTTATCAGGCATTCACGTCATGTTTTGGCACTTGCAGGTGGAAGAAAATAACAAGAGTGAAGTAGTGTAGAGTTTATAGTAATTTCTACCAAGTTTTACAGCCAATTGTACAGGTGCAGTTAGCGTTGTAGGATTTTAAAACGCCAGTGTAAGTCTAATACTCCAACAAACAGATTTCTTTGTAGTGAAATGGACGATTGGTATGTGTCATACAGCATCAGGTTCAGGTCCGGACCTGGACCTGATCATTTGGACCTGAACCGGACCTGGACCTGAACTTTCATTACCGGTACCCAGCCCTATACACAACACATTCATTCATTCTTTCATTCATCTTTATTCTGAGTTATTCTGAACCAGCCATTTCATCATCCACCACAGAAACCATAACAGAAAGCCCCCCTACTGTTGAATCTGGGATGCCCACATGGGAGATGCTGAACCAGAGTGTACACAGAAACCATTCATTAATTAACCATTCATTCATTCAGTTGCTCATTTCTTCATTCATTCATCCATTTCATATTCATTCATTCCTTTATTCAGTTACTCTGAGCCAGCCATTCCAGCATCCACCCCAGAAACCCTAACAGAAAGCCCCATGGCCAGTACTGTTGAATCTGGGATGCCCACACGAGAAATGCTCAACCAGAGCGCACAGAAACCATTCATTCATTCATTTGTTCATTCATCTGTTTATTCATCCATTTCATATTCATTCATTCCTTTATTCAGTTACTCTGAGCCAGCCATTCCAGCATCCACCTCAGAAACCCTAACAGAAAGCCCCATGGCCAGTACTGTTGAATCTGGGGTGCCCACAAGAGAAATGCTGAACCAGAGTACACAGAAACCATTCATTCATTCATTCATTTGTTCATTCATCTGTTTATTCATCCATTCCTTGTTCACTCATTCCTTTACACAGTTACTCTGAGCCAGCTATACCAGCATCCACCCCAGAAACCCTAACAGAAAGCCCCATGGCCAGTACTGTTGAATCTGGGATGCCTACGAGAGAAATGCTGAACTAGAGTACACAGAAACAATTCATTCATTCATTCATTTGTTCATTCATCTGTTTATTCATCCATTTCATATTCATTCATTCCTTTATTCAGTTACTCTGAGCCAGCCATTCCAGTATCCACCTCAGAAACCCTAACAGAAAGCCCCATGGCCAGTACTGTTGAATCTGGGGTGCCCACATGGGAAATGCTGAACCAGAGTGCACATAAATAGCATTCATTCATCTTTCATTCATTCATTTCTTTAATCATTCATCCATTCCTGATTCACTCATTCCTTTTCTCAGTTACTCTGAGCCAGCCATTCCAGTATCCACTCCAGAAACCCTAACAGAAAGCCCCATGGCCAGTACTGTTGAATCTGGGGTGCCCACAAGAGAAATGCTGAACCACTGAGTACACAGAAACAATTAATTCATTCATCCATTCATTCATTTGTTCATTCATCTGTTTATTCATCCATTTCATATTCATTCATTCCTTTATTCAGTTACTCTGAGCCAGCCATTCCAGTATCCACTCCAGAAACCCTAACAGAAAGCCCCATGGGCAGTACTGTTGAATCTGGGATGCCCACAAGAGAAATGCTCAACCAGAGTGCACATAAATAGCATTCATTCATCTTTCATTCATTCATTTCTTTAATCATTCATCCATTCCTGATTCACTCATTCCTTTTCTCAGTTATTCCGAGCCAGCTATTCCGGCATCCACCTCAGAAACCCTAACAGAAAACCCCATGGCCAGTACTGTTGAATCTGGGATGCCCACGAGAGAAATGCTGAACCAGAGCGCACAGAAGCTGGTGGATGACATCAACAGCAAGAGGAAGAGAGATGCAGCCTTGCTGTCAGACTTTAAGAAGGCCCTGGAGATACAGGTAGCTGCACTGTTATGTAGCTGCACTACCAGGGCTCTAGCCAGCGTCCGTTTTTCCGTCAATTGACGGAAATTTGCTGCGTGTGACAGAAAATTTTTAGAACCAATCCGTCAACCTTGACGGACAAAAATTCTTGGTGGAAGCTACAGGCGGCTTGGGGACGCCGTCCACGGTCGTAAAAGCCACACACTATTTGTTTTGCTATTGTTATTATTGTTGACGAAGTGTGTCGGCGCCCTTTCGCATACGATTATCTCATTAAAACCCGTTTTTCAAGGTCTCAGTTCAGTCTTTCTAACTCCTGGAAAAGTGTTTTCGTGGTTTTCGCGATAATGGGAATTGGCTGACGGAAAAAAATTTGAGCTGGCTAGAAGCCTGTGCACTACAATGTTCATGCCTGCATCACTTACCATGCATGTGGCTTTGCTGCACTAAGTAAGATGTCCCTTTGCTGTGAAAAAGCCTGCTGAAGACATGATCTTGTGGTAATATGCACTGACAGTACAAAGCAGTGCATAAGCATTACACTAAGTGTGCTTGTCACGTCTTGCTTTTGGCCTCCACCATTTGGTAGTGAAACTGACACTGACCAAAGAAGAAGCTAGTTAATCTATAGCTGCACCTCTCTTCCTCTTATAAATTACATAACTGTAGAGTTGTTGTCATTGAATGATAATACATAGCAAGCTCCTGTCTAAAGTTGCACTTCCTATAGCTTTTAAAGATCATTGTCATTTAAACTGAATGTCCTGTTGCAGACTGTTCCATATGAATATGGATCTGTATATAAAAGCTTTGTGTAATGACCAAAAAAAAATTTTGTTTGTTTGGTGTAAGTGCTTAAAGCTGTATCATGGTAGTATAGCATTGACAGTACAAAGTACATGTAGCAGTGGCATGCCTGTAGTGAGTAAGCTCAGCATTAGACTAAGTCACGTCTGTCTTTTGGCCTTCACCACTGGCTAGTGACTCTAATTATAACACTGATCAAAGAAGAAGCTAGTTAATTTTTTTAGCACCTCTCTTCCTTTTTTTTATAATTTACATAGCTGTAGAGAGTCATTGTTCTGGAATGATCATGAGTAAAATTTCTTTCAGTTAACTTTGAAATGACACAAAACAAAAACTTCAGGTTCCAGGTTGCGAACTCCTGCAGTCTTCTTCCAACATTATTGTGACAGACGTCATCAATAAATTTTCATCTCTCAGCTACTTGGCCACTTCATATACAGGGTTGGACAAATCCACTAGCCCGATTGTCCCGGGTAAGTGAAAGTGTCTATCGGGCAAGTGAATGTCCTTCCTCACTTGTCCAATCGGGCAAGTAAGATTTTTCCATGAGATTTTGATATACACGTTGCTTATCACAGTTACCGCATCAAGCATTGGTCAACACAGAAAAATAGAGCCATTTATAAAAGAATTCCATTGCTGCACGTGAAAATACATAGTGAAAAATGTTTAGTTAAATTTTGGGGCAAGCAGAAAGCTGGTTCCGGCAAGTAAAGTTTGCATGTACTTGCCCGATAGGACAAGTGAATTTTAGAAAACTTGTTAAACCCTGATATACACTTATTGTTCCAGGTTGCAAACTCCTGCAGCCTCCTGGAGAGCTCCATGTACCAGACATACAAGACGACAGGAGCGCGGATGCAGGAGAAACTACAGGAGCTGTTCGCTGTGCTGGACCGCGTCTCCAAACTGGAGGCAGAGCTCAAGCAGTTCCGACAGGCTCTGGGCATGCTGTACACAGATGTGCAGGCTCCACAGACACAGTGAAGTTTGTATTTATGTATTGTAATTATCATAGATTCTACCTTGAAGTTTTATTTTTTGCTCATGTACCGTAAAAACAGTGAATACAGAGCTGAAACAGTTCCGACAGGCCCTGGGGATGCTGTACACAGATGTGCAGGCTCCACAGACACAGGGAAGTGCCTATTTATCTACAGTAATAGGTTATACCTTGAGGTTCTACGTTTTTTAGTTGATCGAGTGCTGTAGAAACAGTGAATACTTAAAGGAAGTTTATGTCCTTTGACAGGCTTTGGGGATGTTGCATACAGATGTGCAGGCTCCACAGACACAGTAGAAGTTTGTATTTATCTACAGTTCAAGGTTCAAGGGATCTACAGTTATAGATTCTACCTTGAAGTTTTACGTTTTTTAGTTGATCGAGTGCTACATAGAAACAGCCAGAACTTAGACTTAAGTTAGAGAAAGTTGACATCCTTTTATTCAAAAGGCTCTGGGGATGTTGTACACAGATGTGCAGGCTCCACAGACACAGTGAAGTTTGTATTTATCTCTGGTAATTATCATAGATTATACCTTGAAGTTTTATATTTTCATTTGTTGGTCATCGGCCATAAAAACAGTGAATACAGAGCTGAAACAGTTGTGACAGGCTCTGGGCATGCTGTATACCGATGTGCAGGCTCCACAGACACAGTGATACACACAGGAAGTTTGTAGGTTTCTAAGATTATACCTTGAAGTTCTATGTTTTTATTTGTTGATCATGGGCCGTAAAAACAGAGAAACAGTGAATACAGAGCTCAAGCACTTCCAACAGGCTCTGGGCATGCTGTACACACAGGAAATTTGTATTTATCTAGATTCTAATCTAATAATTTATCAAGCTATGTTTTTAATTTGTGCAACAGAAATGCTCAGCTCCAAACACAGGAACCTGAGTGAACCTATATGTATTATAGGTGTGTGTTTTCCCTCCAGCTTTGATGATATATCATTGTCTCTTTCCCATTCATTCATTCACTCATTCACCTTGTTAGACTCTTGCCCTCTTAGATTATTCAATGTATGATATTCATTTATTGACTCATCAATTCATTTATTCATTCATTCACTCATTCATCTTACTGTACCCTGCATCCTTTTTGTCTTGGTAGAACCTTAATCTAGCCAGTGACAAGTCGTATGCCAGGGAGTTGAGTATGTGAGGTGGTGCTGTTTGTTGTGATAATTCTAAGAAATTGGTTTCTTAAGATTTACTGTAGCAGGCAGCTATGTTGATTCAAGCTTAGATATGTGAAGTCAAGGGACCATGTCTTTGTTTAAAAAATGTTCCCTTTGGCTTTTATGTTACATTTGTAGGGAATTGACCTATTTTTTGTAAGCAACATTGATTAAATCATTACATTAACTACAAGGTTTCATGATGTTCGGAACCTCATCTAATAGTTAGATTCTTCTATCTCAAACTATCCAGTATCCTTACTATGTAAAAGGAGAGACAAATAAAGACCAGCACATGTCAAGTTTCAGTGCTTGGGCTGTGCAGTTTAATGACTTTGGAATTTAACGGCTCACAGAAATTGTAACAGACAAAACAGCAAGGTGACATCAACATGTTGCATCCAACATGAGAAAGAAAACATTAGAAAAACGATCGACTATCTCCTATTTTTTCATATTGCTGTGGCATAGTTCAAAATATACACAAAGCATCTCCAGAAATCTAACACGTGAAGACTGATTATGGCTAGCCAGATGGTCACCATGGTTACCCGTTGCCATGGTTACCCGTTGCCGCGGTTACCGTTGCCGTGGTTACTCGCGGCACTCCAGCTCAGCCTCCACATCCTGCACCAGATCGGTGCTCTTTCCCTGCAGCTTGTCTCCCAGAGGCTTTGTCTTGTGCATCTGGGGCAGAAATGAGGAATACAAGTTAGAAAATGTTTCTACATGTTTCGGACACAAAAAATGCTTTTGCAAAATTTAGTGCAGCTTTATTATTATGTATTTAAGCACAGAACCCTTACATCTGCTTGAATGTGTAATGGGACCCAAGTATACCTTACACAGTTTGGAACATACAAAAAATCTCAGGCTCAACTAGAGAAACAGATCCAAATAGACCTTACAATATACTCGTAAAATCCAAGCTTCCTGGAGTCCATATAATATTACAAAACAGTGAACCTATACTTAAATAGCCTAAATGAACCTTTACTTACACATGTATGCCCTGTGACATATCATGCTCTGTGACAATTTTATATACTTCTTGGAATGGACCACAATTTTGCTAGTGTCATGCAGACTGTGTCTCCAGAATAGTAACATTTAAGGGAGTTTTATCCTCAAAAGGGAGTTTAGGGTACAATTTCATTCACAAAGCAACACTGTGGTCCTGCCAAATGTAGTTGTCAGAGGAACTGGCTGTCTCTAGTAGCCTGGGTACCACCTGGATAGTGGTAGTTCACTCCTATGTTCGCTTCTGCTACCCATCTGGAGACTTGCACATTCAAACCGTTTGGTGCTAACGTCAGTTAGTGAACAAAGTAAGGAATGGGTTCTATAGTGTTCGTTCGATGACAGCAGACCTCCCACAAGCGGATGGAACGCCTGTTTGAACGATCGCTTGAACCCATTCCATAATTTGCTCATGTGTATGGACCAATGAGCGCCGCAGCGTCCAAAATTTGGACGATTCCAGACGTTAAGATGGTAAGGGTTCCCAGACAGAACAGCAGAGAAGCGACTCTATGTAGTGTATAATGAACGCCGGAGCAAACTACTTTCCGGATGGTACCCAGGCCATGTCTCTCTAGAGGGAATTCCTGGAAATCTCACCTTGATCATCTTCTGGGTGCTCTGCAGCTCCTTGGGCAGGCAGTGGAACTCCGTGGAGCGCACCTCAGACTTGGTCTTCCTGGAGCCCTCGGGGCACTGTGCCACCGGTGTCTTTGAGAAGCAAGCCTGCTCCTCGTTTTTCTGGTTCAGACGGGTGATCATGATGTTACGCATCACAGGCTGCTTCTTTCCTGTACAGGGGGGAAAATCAAAGTATACTATTAAAGAAGTACAACTAAACTAAGACAAAAGTAAGACCCTCGCACTGGCTGCTGGGGGTCAGGTAAGACAGGGCAAACTCCTTTGGAGACTTGTTGTCGACTCTTAAGTAGCACTGACAAACAAACCTCACTAAGAAGCACAACTAAACCAAGACAAAAGTAAGACTTACCCTCCCCCTTGCACTGGCTGCTGGGGATCAGGTAGGACAGGCCAAACTCCTTGGGAGACTTGCTAAAGACTCGGAATCTTAAGAAGTAAGACTTACCCTCCCCCTCGTACTGGCTTCTGGGGATCAGGTAGGACAGGCCAAACCCCTTTGGAGACTTGTTAAAGACTATTAGAATCTTAAGAAGCACAACTAAGACAAAAGTAAGACTTACCTTCCCCCTCACACTGGCTGCCGGGGATCAAGTAAGATAGACCAAACTCAAGTTGGTAGACTTGTTAAAGACTCTTAGAATCTTAAGAAGCAAGATTTACCCTCCCTGCGGGAGCATTGTTATAGGCTACGCATAGCCTGCGAATCGTACCCAAGTTATACTGACACCTTTTGTCTTAGTTGTGCTTCTTAAGATTCTAAGTGTCTTTAACAAGTCTCCCTGCAAACTCAGGGCAAACTCCTTGGGAATCTTGTAGACTCTTTAGTAGCACTGAGTCCTTGACACAGAAACCTCACTATTAAAGAAGCCCGACTAAACTAAGACAAAAGTAAGACTTACCCTCCCCCTCGTACTGGCTTCCCAGCATATCAGGTAGGACAGGCCAAACTCCTTTGGAGACTTGTAGAATCATAGATAAATATTAAGAAGCAAAACTAAGACAAGAGAAGACTTACCCTCCCCCTCGCACTGGCTACTTGGGATCAGGTAAGACAGAGCGAACTCCTTGGAAGACTTGCTAAAGACTTAGAATCTTAAGAAGTAAGACTTGCCCTCCCCCTCACACCAAACTCCTTCAAGTTGTTAGACTTGTTAAAGACTCTTAGAATCTTAAGAAGCAAGATTCACCCTCCCTGCAAACTCGGGGCAAACTCCTTGGGATACTTGTAGACTATAAAGTAGCACTGAGTCACTGACATACAAACCTCACTATTAAAGAAGCACGACTAAACTAAGACAAAAGTAAGACTTACCCTCCCCCTCGTACTGGCTTCTGGGGATCAGGTAGGAAAGGGCAAAGTCCTTCGGAGACTTGTAGAATCATAGATAAATATTAAGAAGCAAAACAAAGACAGGAGAAGACTTACCCTCCCCGTGCACTAGCTTCCCAACATATCAGGTAGGACAGGCCAAACTCCTTTGGAGACTTGTAGAATCATAGATAAATATTAAGAAGCAAAACTATGACAGGAGAAGACTTACCCTCCCCCTCGCACTGGCTGCTGGGGATCAGGTAGGACAGGCCAAACTCCTTTGGAGACTTGTAGAATCATAGATAAATATTAAGAAGCAAAACAAAGACAGGAGAAGACTTACCCTCCCCGTGCACTAGCTTCCCAGCATATCAGGTAGGACAGGCCAAACTCCTTTGGAGACTTGTAGAATCATAGATAAATATTAAGAAGCAAAACAAAGACAGGAGAAGACTTACCCTCCCCGTGCACTAGCTTCCCAGCATATCAGGTAGGACAGGCCAAACTCCTTTGGAGACTTGTAGAATCATAGATAAATATTAAGAAGCAAAACTATGACAGGAGAAGACTTACCCTCCCCCTCGCACTGGCTGCTTGGGATCAGGTAAGACAGGGCAAACTCCTTCGGAGTCTTGTAGAATCATAGATAAATATTAAGAAGCAAAACTATGACAGGAGAAGACTTACCCTCCCCCTCGCACTGGCTGCTTGGGATCAGGTAAGACAGAGCAAACTCCTTTGGAGACTTGTAGAATCATAGATAAATATTAAGAAGCAAAACTATGACAGGAGAAGACTTACCCTCCCCCTCGCACTGGCTGCTTGGGATCAGGTAAGACAGGGCAAACTCCTTCGGAGTCTTGTAGATCTCCTCGCGAGGTCCCTCGTACTCATTAGACTGCTCCCCGTCAAAGTTGCCGCACAGACCAACCAGCTTCTTGCGGTAGTCGTGAGACACCTGGGTGGGAGACAAACATGATTTTCTTTTTTTAAACAAGTCTGCTCAGTGCAAGGCTTAACATGGACCACTTCTGGGCTCTGAACTAAAAGTAGCAGCATCTATTCTACATGTAAGACTTACTGAGTTAGAAGCATCAAGCTTAGGTAATGTTTGACTGGGGTTGAAATTACAAGGGTTTCCAGCTGTCTTCCAGGGTTGGGTTTGTCACAAAGGTTCTGGGTTTGAGTCCTCTGATATGCTCTGACATTTGGCCTTTGGTGTGTTAAGCCATGAGGCAGTTTACTGGATATGCAGCTTGTGCTGGTCAGTACAAACTTGGTGTGCTACGCCATAAAGCAGTTTACTGGGAATACAATACAATACAAACAAACAAATACACAACTCTGTACGAACCTTAACCTCGACATTGTGTCCGTCGACCTTGACGTGCAGGCCGTGCTGGGGTGACTTCAGCTCGATGCCGTTGCCATGGCAATACAGGGTGCACATGACCTTGCCGGTGACCTGGTGACGAATCTTCTTGGCCTCTCCTGGCTGGACCTGAACTTGGCGGCCGTCGATGGTCACCTCAATCTGAGGGTTAAAGTGACAGGCAGGTTAACCCTCCACTGCCAAGAGCTTATCAGCGCATCAACTACAAATTGGCCACAGGGTCAGAGAAGTCACTTGATAAAAATGTTCCTTCTATAGAATTTTTAAAAAATGAGTTTAACTCAGAAAATAAGAACCCATGAAAATCTAATGAAGGAGTGAAAAATTTTTCTTCTTCCTTGTAGAACATTCTAATTAAGACACGACCGTCCATTTGAAAATTATTTTTTTGTATAACCTGGTTGGGGATGAATCTATAAAGTTACCACACAGGGCACTGTGAGAACATGTCTGGGACTCAACACACTACTCTCAAAACAATCTACAGAAGTCAACACTTACAGGTGTGTGCAGGTGCAGATTTTCCTCGCTGCTGGACCACTCGAAGGACTTGGACTTGCTGGCAGACCCCTCGGAGCTGGTCTGCTGGCTGATGCCCTTCTCCTGAGACTTCCTGGAGAACAGATATGGCCGGAGTGCCTTTTATTATTGACAATGATCTTAATTGCAGAACCATGACCAACAGAAATTTGGTTGTAGGGATGGTAAACAACTGCACACCATCCATCCAAAAATCTAAACTTCATGACATGAAAAATGTATCTTCCAAAATGGTCAAATGACAGATGTAAAAACATAAATTAACAACATGGGTTCCATGCAAACAATGAAAGGAACAGAATAAAATGAAGATGGTTTATTGGGTTAATCTCCTGCAGCCTGTTGGCTGAATTGTGGAGTCTTTACAACAAACGTCGTCAAGACAAAATCAAACCTGGACACAGACTTGCCATACTTGTCCTGTCCACAAGCCTCTACCAGGCTACGTGGATCGGTGGTCTAATTGTGGAAATTGGACAAATAGAGTCAATAGTACGCCAAGGCAGTCGGCCGGCCGGAAAAAACCCATTATCCTCACCACTTCGCACCTGTTAGATAGCGATTAGTCGACTTCAAAGACGATACAGACCCCTCACAGGCTTCGTGGTGAGGATATGAGGTGATGTTTTTTTTCTGGCCGGCCGATTCCCTTATACCCCCCTCACATTAGGCGCGATTCGATCGGACGACGAGTCTGCGAGCTCTAAATTACGAGGAGGCATGACCCTGACGGGAAGGGGGAACTCTGCAATTTCTTCGTCGGCATCATGGTCATGCCTCCTCGTAAATCAGAGCTCGCAGAGTGAGACTCGTCGTCCGATCGAATCGCGCCTAATGTGAGGGGGGCATTAGCGTACTATTGACTCTATTTGTCCAATTTCTACGATCAGTCCACCGATTCACGTAGCCTGGTGGAGGCTGCTGTCCACCACATACCTGCTCTGTTGGCCCTCCTGGCTCTGCCTCCATCCCTGGGTCTCCTCCTTGCTCTTCTGACTCTCCTGGCTGATGGTCTCCTGTGAGATTGACTCCTTGCTCTGCTCCTGGCTTGAGGCGCCGCGAGGAACTCTCATCTCAATCTTTGTGCTCTTGAGGAAGACCTGAGATGGCAAATGGTTGAGACAATTATTATATTTCAATGATGTCTGTTAAACACTTTAAACATTTAACAGTTTAACATTACAGGATTCTAGTCTTTTATCTCATTCTCTCTGTCTGTCTGTCTGTCTCTCTCTTTCTCTCTCTCTCTCTCTCTCTCTCTCTCTCTCTCTCTCTTTCTCTCTCTCTCTCAAGCTTGTTGATGAGGACCATTAATTTCTCTTCCTCACTCTCTACATCTATACTCTCTTTCTCTCGATCTCTCTTTCTCTCTCTATATATATATATGATATATCTTGCTTCAGTCCTTTGTAATGCTTTACTTTGCTACAAACAATAACACGAACCTTGACAGTTTTCTCAGGTTTGTTCACGAGGACCATACGCTTCCCCCCTCTTTATCACTTGCTTCAGTCCTTTGTAATGCTTTACTTTTATACAAACAATTACACAAACCTTGACAGTTTTCTCTGGCCGCTGTGCCTCAGGTTTGTTCACGAGGACCATAAACTTCTCCTCGGGAGAGGCGTCCTTGGCCAGGATGTGGTCGCACTTGCCGACCTTGTACTTGTACTCCACATCGTCGAAGGTACGGATCTTGTCGTTGGCCTGAACCTTGCAGAACGCTGGAAACGAGGAAGGGAAGAAGAGTTAAACTAGAAAGAGAACATTTACTGATGGCTGTTTCTTCGTATCCGAAGATCAATGGTAGGCAGTAGGGGTGGGTACCGGTACAGAAAATTCAGGTCCAGGTCCGGTTCAGGTTCAAAGGATCAGGTCCAGGTCCGGACCTGAACCTGGACCTGATGCAGTATGACTCATACCAATGGTCCATTTCACTACAAAGAAATCTGTTTGGTGGAGTATTAGACTTACACTGGCGTTTTAAAATCCTACGACGCTAACTGCACCTGTACGATTGGCTGTAAAACATGGTACAAATTACTATAAACTCTACTATACTTCACTCTTGTTATTTTCTTCCACCTGCAAGTTCCAAAACGCGTGAATGCCTGATAAAATAGTCTGTTAATTTTCTAATCGGTCCAACATCCGGTTCACCTCCTTTTTTCAGGTCCGGTTTTTCTGGACCGGTCCAATAACAAAAACCGGTTTTGTACCGGTACGCTGTACCGATACCCAGCCCTAGTAGGCAGACAAGATTGATTAGACGTCACCATTCCGCCTGGGCTGCTCCTTACTTTAATTTTTAAGGTGAAGGAGGGGTGTGCACTCCCTTCTCCACCCTCTCGTCTACTGGCGCACTTAGTCCTACAGGGACAGAACTGTTTGCCACGTAAGACGGCCCCAGCAGATGCAGGTTTATTATTTTTTACTAGTAAACAAATAATTCCTGCCTTTATTTTACCTTCAAGTGGTCTGGCCTTTAACTACTGCTCTGATCATTCCTACTTCAACACATTCGTATACATGGTGACCAACCCCTAAAGACCCCTAAAGCTCTGTCCTGCCACTTGCTACATAATGTAATCGAACACCGTACGTAATTAGCCTCGAAAGGGTATACCACTCCGTAAGGGGCAGTATAACCCCGTCGTGTGTAAACATGTGCGAACATGCGTGATCACGTCGACCGAACCGAACCGAACCGAACCGTACGGTATCTGCTGAATCCCCAGCAAGTCGGAAGTCATTATACACCAACGATCTTGTTCTGTAGCCTCATGATCTTCCTCTCTTGTTCATTAACATTGTCTCTGTGTAAATTATCTGAGTACCTTGTAGGTTTATGCTGTTTTTACTCGAAATTCAATAGCTAAGTTATTTTAGTCCCGACGATTTTAGTAATTCATGTATGTGGAGATATGCTTGTAGCTTGACTTCTGTTTATTGCAATTCGGCTCAATTAAAAACAACAAAAAGAAAACAAATTAAAATCACTCATCATTCATCAACTGAGCACATCTCTATATACTCACGTACACGTGTGTACATGTACTTAGTAGCGGAGTCCATGGCCTGTTCGGCGATGCTCTGCCTGGCATATGGGA
Organism: Branchiostoma floridae x Branchiostoma belcheri; assembly: GCA_019207045.1. Classification (NCBI taxonomy): domain Eukaryota; kingdom Metazoa; phylum Chordata; class Leptocardii; order Amphioxiformes; family Branchiostomatidae; genus Branchiostoma; species Branchiostoma floridae x Branchiostoma belcheri. The sequence goes on along the minus strand of CM033037.1, from coordinate 1,272,345 downwards.
ACCACATCGGCACCCACGCAATGCTAACAACAACAACAACAAACAAAGCACATCTACTCACGTGTGTACATGTACTTAGTAGCGGTGTCCATGGCCTGTTCGGCGATGCTCTGTCTGGTTTGGACTTAAGTTCACTAGTGTGTACAAACTGAAAGAGCACATCTCTACTCACGTGTGTACATGTACTTGGTGGCAGAGTCCATGGCCTGCTCGGTGAAGCTCTGCCTGGTGGAAGGGAACCACAGTGGCACCCACGCGATGCTAACAACAACAACAACAACAAACAAAGCACATCTACTCACGTGTGTACATGTACTTAGTAGCAGTGTCCATGGCCTGTTCGGCGATGCTCTGTCTGGTTTGGACTTACGTTCACTAGTGTGTACAAAAAGAGCAGACATCTGTACTCACGTGTGTACATGTACTTGGTAGCAGTGTCCATGGCCTGTTCGGCGATGCTCTGCCTGGTGGAAGGGAACCACAGCGGCACCCAGGCCAGCGGGACGCGTGTGAGGTTCTGGGTCATCTCGGGTTTACGGATGGAGACGTTCATCTCCCGCTCGGCCGCGTCCAGGGTGGCGCGCAGGCGGATCTGGTTAGGGGCGTTCTTGTTGCCGATCTGAGGTGGCAAGGTTGGATTATGGTTAGGGTTGTCGACACTCCCAGGTTTTTTTCTTTATTGAAATACGTGTAAAAATACAAATTAACGGACGAGGACAAAGTGACGGCGGACTCAAGTTACATTCAACTTTTATTAACGCCGCCACTTATACAAGAATTGAAAATAACAAATTATACAGGACAATAATAAATAGATAATCACATATGTATGAACAGTGTACGTGAGTCGATCTCCCTTACTGGAGTAGAAAACTAAAACAAAGAATTATACTTGAATCTAAAAATGATTTGTTGTTGCAATGTACACATGTGTTGCTTCTATAATTCTGCAATTGACATTGAAGGAGCAGAAAGAACTACCTTGTAAGATCAACATTTCTTTGGCATTATTTGCAAGACTGTGGAAATCAAGTATATGTACAAGTAACCCAGAGAGTTTGCCGATGAGAACTGAGCGCTGGTAATTATAGGTTCTGACCTGGAGTACGTACAGTGCAACCTAACCTAGCTACCACTCAGTGCATAGTGAACTAGACCTAGATCAGGGCAACCTAGCCTATGGCCAGGGCAAAACGAAACCCTTTACGCTGATTGGTCAATATCGTAAACTCAGGATAGAGCGCCCTGCACTAGGGAGGCACAGAAAATGTATAAAAGGAGGAGTGGTCCGATCTCTGTCATTTTTGAGAAAGACATATTAAAGTCGAAACCGGTAGAATACTGCCGTCTCTGAGCTGTCATTTTCCCTAGCTACGAATGGTGACTCCCAGGTTGTGGGTTCGAATCCCTACCAGAACCCAACATTGTGCCCATGAGAATGATAATTTACAACTGATTGCTCACTCAACTCGGGTGAAGATGAGTGCCTATCTTTTGGCTAGGGAAGTTCTGGTGTAAAGGACGTTAAATGTTGGTTTCCTGTTTGAGGGGAGCCACATGTCGCCAGGAAAGTACTAATTGAGTTTATCGAAAAGAGTAGGGGACCCTCCCAGTGTAACTGGATCAAACCTTACTGTTATGTCCTATGCAGCTCTTGTACCTACCACACAAAACTACGCGGTTTAAGATTAATCCAAAACCAACAAACCTCTTGAGTGGAGCTGCGGCCATAGAAGGTGTTCTCGATGTAGCGTTGGGCGGCGAGGCATGCCTCCTGAAGCCAAGCGGGAAGCTGCAAGATACAAACGTACATTGGGATGACTGAGAGATCACTTAAGACCAGGTCCCTTGAGCACAAACGCCAGAGTTCAACAACCTCAGAAGTTTCGCAACATATACAATGTATAGAGTCACCGGGTCATATTCGGTCTCACTGGACAAAGATAAGATATTGGACATAGAACCAGACTTTTTCGCTAGAGGGATCAAATAAGCCATCTACATCAGAGTCCAATTTTTGTGTTGGATATAACAGTCAAACTAGTTCAAGAATGATTTCTACCAACAAAGATGAGTTAAAGTAATAACGTAGCAGATCCTACGGTATCATAAGATGCCAGAGGAGTGAAGCCATCCTAGGATTGTACTTCCGGTACCCATACATACTTCTAGGTCAGCGTCACTCCTCTGCCAACTTTTACTACTATGTATGCTACCGTAAGATCTGCTTGGAGATTACAAAATAACGTGTTGGAATGTATAGTTTTTCTCCTATGCTTGACCTCAAATGTTTCAGGCATCAGCCGCAGTCATTCGTCAGTGACTCGACGAGAACCTAGAGTTACCAGGCTTTTAACCATAGTGTATAACGGGAGTACACCTTTATCCACATGGTAACCTATATCCGTTCAAGTTTTTAAAAAAATGAGATATTTAGCAATATCTAGTTGTCGGACGTTGGTTTCAAATTGAAATGTTTTCATAGATCTCCAGTATGAAACACTCGTCTGTCGACTTGATATCCCTAAATACTCCGACTTTATATACAACGGATAAAGGTTACCCCGCGGATATAGGTAAACTAGCGTTACGTAAATGGACGTATTCGTTCATTTGAGTTTTGAACTCCTGACCTGACTGGCTTTCTTGGAAACCCGCGTGCGGGTACCAGTGGGTTCAGTTCAGTTCGAAGTCAAGACGTTTAAAAAAGTTGTATAGTAGTAATAGTAGTAAGTCTATGTAAATTAGATACTTTTGCTTGTAAATAACTTGTTGCTTATTTGTTTTCTCTGCGAATCGTCTTGCCTAGATGTCTAAGACTCTAACCTCTATTGAAAAATTACATTTGTTATTATTATTTGTTATCAAAATGAGAGAAGAACAAGTTAGATGCAACCATTAGCGATTGTAACACATAGTGCCTTAGTTCCCTTCCGTTTAGCCTTGTTTAAAATCGTTGTATAAGTTTAGCCTAGTTTAGAATCATTGTATAAGTTTAGCCTTTTCCTCTGCATCCATAAGACCACTTGTGGTCTTTCTGTGCATTTAGCCCTAGGGCATGAATATGCAATAAAGATTATTATTATTATCATTAAAGCGGACTGGAGGACCAGGACGGTAGGATGGTTTCCAGACCAATGGACGGCCTGTCAAACGCACGTGCTGGTAGTTGGTCTCGACGTTGAGCTCTCTGCACTAACTACGCTAGCAATTAGATCCTTTTTCTTACAGTATTGTTTCGTTTTCTTTGCTTCTTCCCAAATCGTATTACCTAGATGTCTATGACTCTAACCTTCATTGAGCAATTACAGTGAAGAGCTGACTAAACCAGGGCTGTATCATGGATTGTAGACCAATGGTTGGCCTGTCAGAAACTCATTTTTTTAACCTCCATGAATATTTCATTGCGGTAATGATTGCTGACAAATTAAGCCAAAAAAATATGATAGGCATTAATACATCTCCTTTTGCATACGACAACGGACTCAAAGAAATATTTTCTGCGATTTGTAGATAGTGGGTAATAGTGTGGTTTTATGACATGTACTGTCGCCATGTGACTTAAAGGCACTTCATACATTCTCAATGTGTTTTTTTCCATTTGCCAAGGTTTTTTATTTTTTCGAAAACTTACGTTCTGGTAGTTGATCTCGACGTCGAGCTCCCTGAGCTGACTACGCTGGCGGACGGCCTCCTGGCAGGCACGGGAGTACTGCTGTCCCTCGCGGCGGTCCTTCAGACACTGCCTGTAAGGGAGGGTAGGGTTTACATGGTGAATATGTGGCTTTAGGGCCCCAGGCGGGGGTAGTGCTGTCCCGGCTCACGACGGTCCTTCAGACACTGCCTCAGGGAAAAGGTTTACATGGTGAATGGTTTTAGGGCTACTGACAGGTCCGAGGGTACTACTGTCCCTCACTGCAGACACTACCTGTAGGGTAGGGTAGGGTTTACATGGTGAATTTGTGGCTTTAGGGCCCCAGGCGGGAGTAGTGCTGTCCCTCGCGACGGTCCTTCAGACACTGCCTGTAGAGAAATAGAAAAGGTTTACATGGCGAATGGTTTTAGAACTCCTGACAGGTCCGATGGTAATACTGCCCCTCACTGCAGACACTGCCTGTAGGGTAGGGTAGGGTTTACATTGTGAACATGTGCTTTTAGGGCTCCTGGTAGTACTGCTGTCCCTCGCGACGGTCCTTCAGACATTGCCTGCAGGGAAAAGGTTTACATGGTGAATGGTTTTAGGGCTCCTGACAGGTCCGAGAGTAATACTGTCCCTCACTGCCTGTAGGGTAGGGTAGGGTTTACATGGTGAATGGTTTTAGGGCTCCTGACAGGTCCGAGGGTAATACTGTCCCTCACTGCCTGTAGGGTAGGGTAGGGTTTACATGGTGAATATGTAGTTTTAGGGCTCCTGACAGGTCCGAGAGTACTACTGTCCCTCACTGCAGACACTGCCTGTAGTGTAGGGTAGGGTTTACATGGTGAATATGTAGTTTTAGGGCTCCTGGTAGTAATGCTGTCCCTCACGACGGTCCTTCAGACACTGCCTCAGGGAAAAGGTTTACATGGTGAATGGTTTTAGGGCTCCTGACAGGTCCGAGGGTACTACTGTCGCTCACTGCAGACACTGCCTGTAGGGTAGGGTAGGGTTTACATGGTGAATGGTTTTAGGGCTCCTGACAGGTCCGAGGGTACTACTGTCGCTCACTGCAGACGCTGCCTGTAGGGTAGGGTAGGGTTTACATGGTGAATTTGTGGCTTTAGGGCTCCTGACAGGTCCGAGGGTACTACTGTCGCTCACTGCAGACGCTGCCTGTAGGGTAGGGTAGGGTTTACATGGTGAATGGTTTTAGGGCTCCTGACAGGTCCGAGGGTACTACTGTCGCTCACTGCAGACGCTGCCTGTAGGGTAGGGTAGGGTTTACATGGTGAATTTGTGGCTTTAGGGCTCATGACAGGTCCGAGGGTACTACTGTCGCTCACTGCAGACGCTGCCTGTAGGGTAGGGTAGGGTTTACATGGTGAATGGTTTTAGGGCTCCTGACAGGTCCGAGGGTACTACTGTCGCTCACTGCAGACACTGCCTGTAGGGTAGGGTAGGGTTTACATGGTGAATTTGTGGCTTTAGGGCTCCTGCCAGGTCCGAGGGTACTACTGTCGCTCACTGCAGACACTGCCTGTAGGGTACGGAAGGGTTTACATGGTGAATTTGTAGTTTTAGGGCCCCTGGCGGGAGTACTGCTGTCCCTCGCGACGGTCCTTCAGACACTGCCTGCAGAGAAATAGAAAAGGTTTACATGGTGAATGGTTTTAGAACTCCTGACAGGTCCGAGAGTACTACTGTCCCCCACTGCAGACACTACCTGTAGGGAAGGGTAGGGTTTACATGGTGAATGGTTTTAGGGCTCCTGACAGGTCCGAGAGTACTACTGTCCCTCACTGCAGACACTGCCTGTAGTGTACGGAAGGGTTTACATGGTGAATATGTGGCTTTAGGGCCCCAGGCGGGGGTAGTGCTGTCCCGGCTCACGACGGTCCTTCAGACACTGCCTGCAGAGAAATAGAAAAGGTTTACAAGGTGAATGGTTTTAGAACTCCTGACAGGTCCGAGGGTACTACTGTCCCTCACTGCAGACACTGCCTGTAGTGTACGGAAGGGTTTATATGGTGAATATGTAGTTTTAGGGCTCCTGGTAGTACTGCTGTCCCTCACGACGGTCCTTCAGACACTGCCTGCAGAGAAATAGAAAAGGTTTACATGGTGAATGGTTTTAGGGCTCCTGCCAGGTCCGAGAGTACTACTGTCGCTCACTGCAGACACTGCCTGTAGGGTAGGGTAGGGTTTAAATGGTGAATATGTAGTTTTAGGGCTCCTGGTAGTACTGCTGTCCCTCAAGGCGGTCCTTCAGACACTGCCTGCAAGGAAAAGATTCACATAGCAATACTTTTTACAGCCTTAGCTTGCCCATGCGGTAACCTCTTTCGAAAGCCAGGTTGCTACAATTAACATTTAAGGTTGTCCCACATCCGAGTTATTATTACAGATACCATTATTTTTTCTTTCAGTATTACATGTAACTACTTATTTGTTATCTTATCAAGAAATAACTACAAAAGCTTATGCACGTAGGCGGGGGGAAAGCGGAATGTTTGCATTCATGCGGCCTTCACCGTTTATATATTACCCAGAACTCCTGATCATAGGACAGGAGAGTTTTCTTTCACACGACCAGGGAAGTCCGCTCCAGTGATGAACCGGGACGAAGAGGGGGGGGGGGGGTACAAGCTAAGCCACGTTTGGGATATTGTTCTCGCTGCGAACGTGCCACCTACATCGGCTACATATAGCGTCGAGAAGCAGAACTCCAGTTAGAAGCTCTGATGAAGATGTCTGACAGACATCGAAACGTCAGCAGGTGGAAAAAATGGTTCTGTAAAAGAAAACTCTTTTGTCCTTATTCCTCACTTGTAAAGGTTGCGCCTCTGCCTCTTGAACTGGATCTGCTCCGAGGACTCAATACTCTCTTGAGAGGACCCACGGCTGGAGGACTGTCCGCTCTGTTGCTCACTGGAGGTTGCCTGCTCCATGGAGGTCGCCTGCTCCCTGGAGCGGACTCTCCATTCCTCATTGTCGCTGCTCGGCCACGGAAACAGGGATCTGAACATGGGAGGGAAACACGTTTTTGTACTTCCGAAAATGTATATAGCAGAGTAGATTCATCCCTCAAAGCTACCGACATCTTGCACACTGCAGTCGTCCCTCAGAAAGACTGGAGTCGCATAGTTCAATTTTTGAACTTTTATTCAGCCTCTTGGCCACGGAAACAGGGAACTGAACACGGGATGAAAACACGTTTTTGAGCTTGCAAAAGTTCATCCATATGCCTTGTCGTAATTGCTCGGAAGTGCCACATATGTTTTATGGTAACTAAGCTACTGTATATACAGTGGTAGTAGTAAGGCGTACGTGAGGGATTTAGTGAGGGAGTCCAGGTACAGTTCCTGGGACTGAGTGATCCCCTCCCGGCTGTCCCACATGTGTTAAATACTGTATATAGTTATAAACAGTGTGAGACGTGTCCCACATGTGTTACTAACTAATGTATATAGTTATAAACAATGGAGACGTACGTGAGGGATTTAGTGAGGGAGTCCAGGTACAGTTCCTGGGACTGAGTGATACCCTCCCTGCTGTCCCACTCTGTCGCCTCCTGGTGTCTCTCCTCGCGACGCTGCTGCACCGACTTCTGGAACTTGGCCTGGGAGGAAAGAAGAAAGAAATTAGAAGTGATCTCGAACCAGTTTTGGTTCACCGAGGAGCTGTTCTTCAACTGGTCATGAAAGGGAAGACAAACATTATGTACAGTATTTACAGGTTAAGGCTAGCTTTGACGAAACTTATAGAGTCAGAAACTGGTCTAAAGGGCCGGGTTCGGCATGCAAATTGATATAGTAGTTCAGGGCCTATAACTTTAAGATTTTTTTTCTTGGAAAAATGGGTAGAAATTCTGGCAGTTTTGAGATCAATGTGACTGGGGAGGGTTTCTACCTTCTGATTATGGCCCAAAAGCTGAGTTTTTGTGGTTATCAGCGGATATGAAGTTGGGACTATTTCCTTGTTGCGTAATGGTCTGTTCCCTTGATGGTTATGCGTTTGAGGGGGTGGTAGGGTCTGGGGGTATTTTTCTGCAAATTATGCCGTATGATTTCTAATGACAGTGGGATTTTATCACAGCTGAGATGATGGGCTTTCATATGAGGGTAAGTTTGTATGCCAGTAACGTCAGAGAGGTGAGTTATTGGCTCTGTCTTTCTGTGCCTTTATGCACACATTTCAATGGGCCAGGGATTGGCTGGCGTCTCCCCTATGAGAATGAACGTACCTCGAGCTGCACCCTAGGCCCCCTGCCGGAGCAGTCGGCGCCCCACTTGGCGTCCAGTACGGCCTTCACGATGCCGTCCTGTATCAGCCGGGATTCCCTGTTGGTGGGGAACTCCATCTGCATGTCCAGACAACTCTTAAACTGCGGAGAGGAAAGCAAAATCGTTATTATTTTTTTAATCAGGTTCGTAGGGCCTGATGTTACCATTATGAAGATGAAGAGCGGCCCATAGCGATAACTGTAGCAGCATCTCTTCTCCCTAAGTCAGAAATACCAAGCTTAGACAAGCTTGACTTTACTGACTCAACAGGCGAAGCAGGGGTTACGAGGTTGCACAGGAAATTTCCGAACCGGTGTCCGCAGCCCTATGGTACACAAAGTTTTGCCTGCACGTAAAGTTCTACGGCGTGTCAGCGTGCTCCAAAATCCGTCGGATTCCCTACGAGTTCGTACGGAGGCGGTACTTACTACTTACGGGTTCCAAACGATTGCCCACGTTTTGGCACGTAGACAGCACGTATTTGCATGTACGGCGGGTTGTGCCCTTAGCTTAAGGTACAGATGAGATGAGAATAATCTGAACGTACGTCCCAGGACTCGAGCTGTGGGATGCGGGAGCGGTCGATCTGGATGGCGATGGTCCTGCGGGTCTGCTGCCTGCCCTCCTGCCGGAGCTCCTGCTGCGTCTCGGCGGACACAGCGGGTTCCTTCTCCCGGAGAGAGCGGACAAGGAGCTTCCGCGGGTACTTCCTCTCCCTGGAGTCCAGCTCACGGCGACGGGGGTCCACCTCGACCTGGTAATCAACAAACAAACAAACAAACAAACAATTAAAGACAGTCTCAGCAGACACTGCCGGAGAGAGCGGACCAGCAGCTACCGTGGGTACTGTGGGCATTTTATATGTTACATAGTTGAATGGCAGACGGCTAGGAAATGTTTGATTGGATCTGATGGCTGGTCAGCACTACAGGACAACCACCAAACAGAAGACTTGTATATGCATTTCTATGCATCTATTGTGAATAAATATACAATACACGCGGGTAGGAGGAACCCCTTACATCCTTGGTCGGAAGTCCTGCTATGAGATGGATACTCCGAACAACAAAGCTGCATCTGCTGAAGCCGTCTCACACGTGTCATACAGTTCTGTCCCTGTGAGACTTAGTGCTCCAGTAGACGAGAGGGTGGAGAAGGAATTGCACACCCCTCCTTCACCATAAAAAGTCATTTGCAGGTCAGGCAAATGCCTGTTTGCCTGTTCATCTGTCGAATCGACAGGATAATAATAAAAATACAATGCAAACAAATAAGTACGAACAAGCCCACCTGTTCGTCCTTGATGAGCATCTTGATCCCCACGGTGCGGTCCTGACGTGGGTGTTTGGCGCTAATCGTGACCTCCGCACGCATGGCGCGTGGTGGCTGTGCCCCAGCGGGCTTCTCCTCAGATGACCTCGCCTCGGAGGAAAGTACGCACTCGATCTCAACCTGCAGTCAACAATTCAACAAATGTTAGATTCCCATAAGTAGCCAAAGATTCAAACAAACATTGAACATTTCGAGATATATCGTTCAGGTCTGATTGCTGATCACCAGCTTATTCTGTCAATGGGATTGACTTTTTGTAGGTTTATTTGCGAACATCTCCCTTAACATTGTCTACCCATCTCCTCTTGGGGCGACCACGAGGATTCTGGTCCACTACGGATAAGTTAACGACCTTTCTTGGCCAGTTGTCATGGGTCGCTTTTTTGCACATGGTCATACTAACGGTGTCTATAACTTGTGAGAGGGATAAAGGAGGCCATATATATCAGGGCATATATATCACTGAACAGAGACGGTGGGCGTTATCAACTTCCTGGCACGTTTGACCAATTGCTGACGTCACGTATCTAGAAGATCACGTGTTGATAAGATCATAATGTAACACCTCAAGGGGCCAGTCTACTGACAGCGGTGTATCTATTGTGAAGGTTCCATTGCGTTTTAACCACAACTCGACAGATACTAAAAACTTACACCCACACACACACACAACAAGAATGTACAATAGAGGCCATCATTATCTATCAATAGTTTTGAATTAATAGTCACCACGTAACAACACCTGAAGGTCATTTCAAGGTGTGACCTGAAGGCCACTCCAAGGTTACGGGTTACATTGTAACTGTAACAGCATCTCTACGCCCTAGGTCAGAACCATCATGATTAAGACCAGCTCAGCTCAATAACACTGAGGACTAACTGACCCAATAGACGAAGCAGGGGTTACGAAGGCTGCTCGGGAAAATTCCTTACCCCAGTTGAAAACAAACAAACATACCGTTGAAGAGGTTCATCAGTCACGTTTGCAAACAGTTACAACAATTTTCATCAATCAATGACTGTTTTTGAGAAAGTACAGTACATATATTAGGTCATTCCCCTGAAGATGATGTACTGGTAGACATCGAAAATTTGGGAGGTATGTACTGTACCTTTTCAAAAACTGTCACTGATTGATGAAAATTGTTGTAACAAACAAACATACCTTCTCTGGCCGGTTCTCTCCAGGCCTGACGGCCAGACGCAGCTCTGCAGGGCCGGTGAAGGGCTGGTAGGGGGCGCTCATCTCCTTGTTCAGGCGGGAGACCATGCTGGACTTCAGCGCGAACTCCAGCCCGAGAGCCTGCTTGCCGTACGCAACCTTCATCTGGACAACAGATAGCAAAACAGACGGTAAAAACGTTAAACGAAACTGACTTATGTATGGTGACAAAAATACTAAATGAATCGTCGAAAAAGGAGTTACTTAAGCAACTGCAAATGATTGTGGAAAATCAACAAACAATTCCATACAAGTACATCTGACTCGTTGAACTGCCAGTTCATTCTGAATCAAATTGTATTAGTAAGAATACTTATCTGCTTAGCGCTGAAAATCTCTAGTGTAACGTATCTTCAATAGCTCCCGTATTTGCTCAATTGTCTTAGTATTTAATTGTCGAGTTCTATGTAACGTTATATATCCTGTAGATGATTGGATAGTGACTGCCCATGCACCAACCCGTGTTTTTTTTTAATAATAAAGATTTTTTTTACATTACCGATCTGCTAAATAAAAATCCCTCATCTGACTAGGTCAGTCCGGGTATTATCATCTGCTTAATGAATTTGTAGCGAATCAATAGCTCCCGTCTTTGCTCAATTGTCTTAGTTCTCAAGTTAACAGTCATCAAAAGCATCTTATGTAATGTTATATCTTGTGGATGATTGCATAGTGGCTGCCTATGTACCAAGCTGTGTTTTTTTTTCAATAAAGGTGTTTTTTTTTTTAGATTTACTCATCTGCTAAATAAAGCAGCTCACCTGGCTAGGGAACCTCTGGATCTTCTCGCCCTGGATGGTGATCTCCTTCTTCAGGACGTCCCTCACCTGCCTGCCCGTCTTGGGGGCCGTCTTCTGCTCCGTGAAGACGATGGGACGAGACTTCACCACCAGCAACTCGCGCTCCTTCTCGGGCGTCTCGACGGTCAGCTTGTGCACGCGGTTCTTCAGGTCAAAGTTCGCCTTTGCACAAAAATTCATCAAATGATTGTTTTTATTCATGTATAACTTTGTTAATCCTTGAAGAGCAGTAATTATTCTAGAGTTATCTATGCTTGTAGCGTTATACATACAGCTAGTGCTAAATTTGCTCTTTAGGCCCTTCCCACTAGCCTGTGTACCGTCCTGCTTCTACCGAGGATCCTTACACTCGGTAGTAGGCCTGGGTATCGGTACAGCGTACCGGTGTGACAGCGATCTCGCCCCCCCGGGGGGCGAGATCACTAGCGTTTTCGCCCCCCTTTAGCGTTTTCGCCCCCCCCCCCCCGAGCAGCTGGTTACTACATATTACAGGTGCGCTACCTGGTACAGCCAGGTACTGACTGGTACTGACTGTCTCTCTAGCCAGTGAGACAGTCAGAAGAAGAAGATTGAGATTTGTTGGACATGTATGGCGTTTATCCGACAAAAGAACAACAAAAACAGCTATGTCATGGGCTCCTAAGGGCACCCGCCCCAGGGGCAGGCCTAAAACTACACTAAGACGGACAATCTTGAATGATGGAAGAAAAATGGGTTTAAACAGTATGGAGAGCATGGCAGTAGCAGCGCAAGACCGCACGCTTTGGAGAAGATATGCTCGACGAGTCGACCAATGCAACAGTGTTGCGGGAGGAACTAAGGTCTAAGGTAAGGTCTACCTGGTACTATACAGCACCTGGGGAGTAACGTGTATGGTGTGTTACCTGGTACCTTATGGCACCTTATTACCGTACCGTAAGATGCCTGTCATACCTCGAAAGTCGATACTATATTGTTCGGTGCAAACATGACATTGAAATGAAAAAGACAATTTTTGCAGCTGAGGTGGCATATAAACAGTGCTACTGCGAACGTATAAATCAACACCGTCTATGGTACGGAATACGTCAGCTATATGTTTTCAATTTGTCACAGTGTTTTCTTTCTTGTGCTGGAAACATTTCCAAAGCACTAACAAAAACACACGTGAATAATAGTTTCTCATTATAAACACTATCTACGCGCAGGTTGATATAGCTGTTGCTAAATGCTACACAAACACTGGTAAAGTACCAGTCTTAAGAAACACGGGTAAATGCATCAGTTCGTAAATACTAGAAAAAAACAGTCATGTTGGAGGTGAAGATATCCCTTGGCCAGGTGCATATACCAAAATGTGCGTTGTTCTAATTAATACCTAATATTTGCATAATAAAGACATTACATAGTTCTTTTGTGGTCACTTCATGGTAGAGACTTCATATTGGAGATATATAGGTTGTTTGAGGACAGGTGAATACAATGAAATACATCTTATGTCAAGACTCAGGTATATGCAATAATGGGAATACAAGGGACCCAACCCTCCTTGTCTGAAACAAGTTCAACTATCTTATTACCATGTAATTACGTTACTATTGATACTATGAATGGAGTTATGTATCAAACTCGTGTACTTATATCATTCTGAAACTGCATTTTGTGATTTATACCAATCAACTTCTAAAATGTCATGTAAACCCTTTTTTTGGGGGGGGGGGGCGAAATCGCTAAAGGGGGGCGAGGTAGGGGGGCGAGATCACTAGCCGGGGAGGGCGAGATCGCTAGCGATTTCGCCCCGGGGGGGCGAGATCGCTAGTGATTTCGCCCCGGGGGGGCGAGATCACGGGGGGGCGAGATCGCTGTCACACCGGTACTAAACTGGTTTTTCTTATTGGACCGGTCCAGAAAAATCGGACCTGAAAAAAATTGTTGGATGTTGGACCGATTATAAAATTACAGATTATTTTATCAGGCATTCACACGTTTTGGCGCTTGCAGGTGGAAGAAAATAACAAGAGTGAAGTAGAGTAGAGTTTATAGTAATTTCTACCAAGTTTTACAGCCAATCGTACAGGTGCAGTTAGCGTTGAAGGATTTTAAAACGCCAGTGTAAGTCTAATACTCCACCAAACAGATTTCTTTGTAGTGAAATGGACCATTGGCATGAGTCATACTGCATCAGGTCCGGACCTGAACCTGATCCTCTGGACCTGAACCGTGTATGGACCTGAATTTTCTGTACCGGTACCCACCCCTACTCGCCTGGTAGCTTGTATACCTCATACTAGAAGACAGGTACCGACCTTGCCGGACATCGGGATGAGGCCTTTCACGGAAACTTCCAGCGCAACGCCCGACTTGATGACGCGGCAGTCTACCATCATCTTAGCTGTGATCTGCATAGCAGTGCTGGAAACAAACAAACAAACAAGCAAACAAATGTTTACAATCCTTAATTCACTGTGAACAAATTTTCAAGAAAATATAGAAATATGTGTATTGCGAACTTTGACGTTGTCTCATGAAACGGGCGGACCGTTGAATTGATTCCATAGACAACGATTTCCCAAAAGATTTGATGTTGGAATTAGGAGAACTCTTGTACACAAACGGCATAAACTTACTTGCTTACGTCTCGGTGTCTCAGTAAGCTTCAGATAGACACCGAAGCGTAAGCAAGTAAGTACATCCTGGTCGTGTACAAGAATTCTCCTATATTCTACCAACCTGATGAAATTATTTTCGGGGGATTTGATGTGTTTTATTGTCTTTCAGATCACACTTGGAACTCGTGCTACTAACAGTACCACGTCTGTCCCAAAGCAACTGAATTTTTTTCTCTATTTTGCTTTTTGGACAGACAAGGACAATGTGGCACTGCTCTCAAGTTTGAAACTTATATTAACAGCGCCACATGCACGATAAGACAGAAGGTAATAATCCGAGGTCAGGTACGTATACCCATTTTTACACCTGGGTGAAGTGAGGAAGGTCGTGTAAAGTGCCTTTCCCAATTAGGGCACAACGTCGGGGCACTGTGGGGATCGAACTCAGGACCTTTTATATATAGATTCCGAGCCGAACGCCCTACCAGTTACGCCACGCCCGACGCCACTGAATATAAAGCATGTACCTGTGTGTGCTGGTGACCTCGGCGTTCACGTCGCTGATGGCCTGCTGCTCCTTCGGGCGGTCCTCCCGGAACAGTCTCGGGGCCACCGTCACCTTCCCGCCGATATCGGACCTGGTCACAGCCACGGCCTGGGCGGGGGCAAAATAATGTACTTAAATGTCTATGAAGTATAGACATCCACTCAAGTAACTCTCTCTCTCTCTCTCTCTCTCTCTCTCTCTCTATATATATATATATATACATATATATATATATATATATATATATATATGACCTCCTTCGGTCAATATTACAGCCTCTGCCACACAGGGCACATCTGTAGGCCGACTCAGGTCTGTTGCAGAGTACTTTTCGCAGGATCCGCTTTTCTTCTGCCATGTCTGGTTTCTCCTAATGAACTCGATATAATTTTGGAAACGGTCAGACGTTATTGTTTGACAGTGACACTGACTCCTCGGCGTAGATAACTAAAGGAGTTACCTTGAGGTCCAGCTTGAGCGGCAGACCCAGGGAAGTCGGGGTACGCTGTGTAATATCAGCGAGAAGAGAGGCCTTGGTCCAGCTTGTCTTCACACCTGGAGATACGTAGATATGGTTAGAAATTATCATATATAAGGTGATAATAGCATGGAAAATAATCTATGTCGGTACGATCCATTTTGGAGTTTGTTACATCCATTCAACACAAGAAAATTGGCAAAGAACTTTTCTATCATGTCCTGTTCTGCCTTTGAGCCTGTACAAATGAACACACTTTAGTACACACACCTTTTTGCATTTGCCTCTTGATGTCAGAAATATCCAGTAAGAAAATTGAAATTAATTCTATCCAATTGAGGTAGAAATCAAATATACTTGTTTATTTTGATCGGATCGTTTCTTTTTCAATCGGTCCATTGACAAGTGAACATTTTGACCGATAGAGATTACTATGTTACACTTTAGGAAGAACCTAAGATCAAATAGCTAAACACACCTTCTGGTCTTAGATGTATAAATCGAGGAAGAAACTTTGAATTGACTATCACGTACACGAGGGCAGGAAACGTCTTGTGCATTGGTCAACAATTGCTCATGCAAACGGTAAATAATGATAAACTAATGTACGATTTATTTTCGTTATGACCTACACTTAAGCTAAGGGCACAACCCGCCGTACGTGTAAATACGTGCTGTCTACGTGCCAAAACGTGGGCAATCGTTTGGGATCCGTAAGTGGTAAGTACCGCCTCTGTACGAACTCGTGGGGAATCCGACGGATTTTGGAGCACGCTGACACGCCATAGAACGTTGTGTGCTATCAGGCTGTGGATTCGCCAGCCCCCCACCCCCCGTAGGTGCCAGTAGGGGCGACGCGCGTGCCCTGTACAGCCTGGACGTTTTCAGAAATACGTGGCGGACGTGGCCTTCCAAAAAACGTATACTAAGGACAAATTGCACGTACGGCGGGTTGTGCCCTTAGCTTTAGGTATATACCCACCTTCCTGCAGCTGCTTCTCGATGTCGCCGATGGAGAGGCTGTCCTCGCGGACAAACTTCTCCAGCAGAGCGCTGCGGAACTGGTGGTAGTAGAGCTCGTTGCCGCCGACTTTCAGGTAGATCTGGCCCTTCGGGTCCTCAGGAGCCCTGGTCTTGATGTTCAGCTGGAGACGGGGGGGGGGGGGGGGCAGAAATATCCAGTCAGAAAAGTGAAATCAATTTGAAAGTAAAACATATTTAATCTCCAAGCAGATCCTACGGTAGCATAAGATAGTATCAAAAGCTGCCAGAGGAGTGAAGCTGGCTTAGGAGTGTGTTCCGCTACATGGCAAATGGACACCTCTTGGCTGACTAAACTCCTTGGCAGGTTTGGTACTATCTTATGCCATTGTAGGATCTGCTTGGAGATTAAAACATATTTAACGTTTAACGTAACCGAAAGGATCACTCTGTTTAGAGAAGCCACAAAGACTTATCCCAACTTCCCCACATTGACAGACAAACAGAAAGCCACTTTTCTCTTGAAATCGCAGAAAATTTCAGAAAATGTGGGACTTTTCGTCTCCCTCTGCTTCCAAAAAAGAAGTCAAACCCAACCTGTTTAGAAATAGCAACACTAGTATTACAGTAGAATATGGTTCATAACTGTTCATTGTCACTTGTATGTCTACTATGTTTATACCATGTACTTGAAATTAGCCATCGGGCACGAACTTGCAAATAAACTTCTTCTATTAATTCTATTGGGGTGGAAACTATATACACTACTTTTAATTGAATAAAGAGACTCTTTTTACACAGCCACAGCTTTGATTTATTCCATCGACGTTTCGGTGACCAGCTGCCACCTTCCTCGGGGCAGTTCTGACTGGTTCACATTTTACTGCAGTAATATCATAATATGTGTCACTGCTTACAGGTCACAAGCGCAAGTTATTTACATGTATATACAGTGATAGGCTGAGAATTTTTTCAATGCGATCCCAAACGTTAAGGAGTGTGTTACATACAAGGCCTATTGTAAATAGAATGAATGATTAAATAAATGAAAAGTAATACGTATTTAACACTTATGTTATTTTTATTTATTTGTTTATTTGAAAACGCCCCGGTTTGGAAACAGGCCTTAGGCTTAGGTCACATCTAAAAATAGGGGCCCGGCCGGGCAGCTATCGGGACCAAAAAAAACTATATAAAAGACATAAAAATACACAAAATGTCAAAATCAGATCCAAGGGCATAATTTGCGTCTTTTTCTAGGTATACAATTTGATTTTTCGTTTCTGAAAACATCCCGGCCGGGCCCCGGCTTGGAAATGTGACCCAGAACTTACCTTGCTCTGTATCTTCTCCGCTTCTATGTTCCTGAGTGTCCTCTGCCTCTCTGTGCTGGCGGAGTCGCGGTACTCCCGGCTGGTCTCCTGACTCTTCTTCTTCAGGTGGTACATGAAGGACTTGTTATCCGCGTACTGTC